>CAJVQF010000036.1:0-145918 GCA_911254575.1 Candida sanyaensis | reverse complement strand
ATTTATTATGCTTTTATTAATGAACAATTGACTAAAAGTCAAGGTAAAGATATTGAAGTTCCATTCAATTGGTATGATTGGATTGATATGGGAATTTTAGAAAAATATTTAATTGCTTCAAATAATGAAAAACCAGATTGTGATTTATTAAATGCAAGAGATGATGCAAGAAAAATTTTAACTTCAAAGAAAAAGGTTGAAAAACTTGCTAATAAATGGGAAGATGATAAAAAAAAAGCTGAAGAAGATAGAAAAAAAGCTGAAGAAGATGCTAAGAAGAAAGAAGAAGAAGAAAAGAAGAAACAAGAAGAAGAAAAGAAGAAACAAGAAGAAGAAAAGAAGAAACAAGAAGAAGAAAAGAAGAAACAGAAGAAGATGCTAAAAAGCAAGAAGAAGAAAAGAAGAAACAAGAAGAAGAAAAGAAACAGCAAGAAGAAGAAGAAAAGAAGAAGCAAGAAGAAGAAGAAAAGAAGAAACAAGAAGAAGATGCTAAGAAGCAAGAAGACGAAGAAAAGAAGAAACAAGAGGATCTTAAACAAGCCGAAGAAGTAAAACAAAAACAAGAGGATTCTGAAAATTCTGAAGAAGAGAAACAAAAACAAGAGGATCTCAAGCAAGAAGAAGAAAAGAAGAAGCAAGAAGACGAAGAAAAGAAGAAACAAGAGGATATCAAAATAGCTGAAGAAGAGAAACAGGAACAGGACAATTCTGAAGAAGAAAAACCAAATAATGCCAAAAGAGAGGAGCAAGAAGATGAAAAGGAATCCATAGAATCCAAGGAGGAAACTAAATCAACTGATAAGAAACTCGATATGGCTAAGGTTTATGAAGATGCTTATAATAAAATTTCTAATGACGAACAAAAGAAACTCGAAGAAGATGTGGATCGTGATGTTAAAAGAATTCCTGAACCTGAACTGTATTGTATTCCTGATTCAAAATTATCAATTAATCATGATGATGGACATAATGTTCATCCAGGTTTTAATGTTTATAAAAACCCAGGTAAAACAACTGAAAAGAAGGCAATTATCGCTGGTAAATCTTTTCTTTATTCATTTGGTGTTCCACCTGCACTGATTTTATTTTTAACTTCTGAAGGTTCTTATCAAGTTAATGTTAAGCAATCTCCTCCACTTTTAACTAATGGTCTTCCTGAAGAATATGTTGCTAAAAAACAAGATCTTTCATTAAATGTTCTTGAAGAATTTCATGAGTTGAAAAAAACTCATAAACCAAATACTGCAAGTGTTATGGATAATTATTTAGTTGATATTCCTAAAGGTAGTTTTAGATTTAATGGTACTGAAATGATTAAAAAATATGAAACTAAATTGAAAAAAAAGGGTTCATTAACTCCCAAAGAAGCCAAATATTTACAAAGTTTAAAATATTCTGCTCATTCAGTAGTTAATGGTGGACCACCAAAATATTTTTCTGAATCAAGATTAATTGGTACCATTGTTGGTGATCATTATGATTGGAGATTTTTTAATGGTATTATGACTGGTACTATTGAACAATCATTAACTTTACATCGTTTAATTCGTACTTGGTTATCATTTACTAGAAAAACTGGTATTACTACCTGGATTGCTCATGGTTCATTATTATCATGGTATTGGAATGGTATTGCATTTCCATGGGATAATGATATTGATGTTCAAGTTCCAATTATGGATTTACATAAATTATCTTTGGAATATAATCAAACTTTAATTGTTGAAGATCCAGAAGATGGATTTGGAAGATATTTTTTGGATTGTGGAAGTTTTATAACTTTAAGAGAAAAAGGTAATGGTAATAATAATATTGATGCCAGATTTATTGATGTTGATACTGGTTTATATATTGATATTACTGGATTAGCTTTATCAAATAGTAAAACTCCTGATTCTTATCAAAAAGAATTACCAAAATCTTTCAAGAAAGAAAAAGAAAAAGATGATAAAGATAAAGATTTTAGAAAAATGAATGAACAATTGGAAATCTATAATTGTCGTAATAATCATTTTAGTGCCTATGAAGATTTATCTCCTTTATTTAAATCAACAGTTGAAGGTGAAATTGGTTATATTCCTTCAAGATATACTTCGATTTTATCTACTGAATATCGTGATGGTTTAAAATCAACTTCATTTGATGGTCATATTTTTATTCCAAAAATTAGATTATGGATTAAAGAACAAGAATTATATTATTTTTTCCATAATAAAACCAAATGGAGACAATATCATTCATTTAATACAAGATTAGGTGAAAATCCTCAAGAAACTGAATTAGAAGATTATTCTTATGAATTTTCTGATGAAGAATTTACAAAATTACAATATACTCATGATAATCCATTTAAAAAATTGATAGACCAATTACTTTAACTCAACAAGAAAAAAGAAAAATTTCACAAATGAGTGAAGCTGATTTATTGGAATTTTTAATGAATGATAATATTTTAATTAATTATTATAATACTAGAAAATTTACAAGTTTTCATGAAAAGGAAATTATGTATTTAACATTTGGTAAATCAACTGCAAAATTAATGTCAAATTCAATTGATTTCCCTCCATTACAATATGAACCTTATTTATATCGTCTACAAATAGAATAAATCAATTTCATATCATATCATACCAATCCATCCCATTCCATTCCATTGCATAGATTATTATTCTTGTATATTATTTTATTTTTTTATTTTTGCTACTTTTGTATAGCTCAGTGTATAACATACTGTTTTCTTAATTTTTAATTTTATATACCCAGTATATAGATTTATACATATATGTAATTGCATTTAAATATCAATAATTGTAAATATATCTCTCTATGAGGTAAATAACCAAACGTGTGTTTATATTTGACAGTTTTAGAGATCTGGAAAAAAGAGAAAGAAATCAAAAAAGAATATCATAATGAATCTACAATATAAATAAATACTTCATTAATAATAACAATAATAATGATAATAAGATAGATAAGTATATATATATATATATTTATATTAATTAATTTATTAAAAAAAAAGCATGCTAAAAAATTGAACCAGGAAGAATGAAAAATCAAAAAAAATTTCGTCTCCCAAGGTATTAGTTAGTATAGTCCTTGAACTTTATTCAAATAACATTCAAGGATAAGACAACTTTATTTGTCTTTGAATTAATCAACATTATCAAAGAGACAGAATTTACGTTTACCATCGAAACGCTTACCATAACAACGTCAATACACGAAAATCTAACCCAAAAACACAATTATTAAAATACATGCTTAATTAAAAAAAAGTAAATCAAAAAAAAAAAAAAAAAAAAAAAGGAAAAATGGAAAATGTGACGATTTTATATTCGAAAAAAAAAAATAAAAACAAAAACAATTGATATGCATATTGATAATAATCGAACCATTAGTAGTAATGTACTGGGAAAGAATTCAATTTAATACAGTACATTCATGTGTATGTATGTATGTAAACCTGTTTCTAGATTTGGTATAATTGAAAAGAAGTTTTTTAAATTATAAAGTTTTAATATACATCCTAGTTTTGATTCTACTTTAAAAATGAAATAGAACACAGATATATATATTAAAGATCAAGTTATAACTAATATATGAATTTTTTTTTATTTTATTCTTTTCAATAAACTATCCTAGTCACTAGTAATTTTATATGTACAAGGCATTCAAATACTATTGAAATCAACTTTAGGTCTATCGTATAGTATTTACTTATAAAATAACATCTTTCGTATTTCATCAAAAAGTTAGCTAAGAATGAAAAATATTGAAGATTATCAAAGACAAGAATATTCTCAAATGAGTAACGAAATAAACTAATGAAATACAGAATATATTTAGATTAAATACAATTAAAAATCCATTATAATTAAAGGGGAGGAGCGACCCATGGTTCAATAATATGTTTTGCAAGAACAATTGACATTGTCAATTCATTCAAGATTTATAATACTCAGAATTGTCTTCTACTTTTCGTTACTCAATTCATATAAATTTCAAGAAGCTTATACTTTTGTACCAAGAATGAGAAGGACAGCTACTATAAGACAATATGGTGTGTATATTATCAAGTTAAATTGACGGGGTTCCGAAAGCACATGAATAAACCGTCAATCTGGTTTTGAAAAGTGAAAATCAGGGTACCCAATACTAATAGATATAACGGGATACTACATTTTATTACAAACATATTGAAGTTAAATTATATCAATAATGTAAAGGTATCTCCTATCAATTACATCACCATTGGTCGTGTGCTCACCAATATAGAATAACATATTATGAACAAATCTCAATATATATAATATGATTTGAATAGTCCTTATCAAGGAATCTTAATAGAATAAATATTTGGGAAACTCTATTTGGAATATTTTCATTTACTGTAGATATACAAAAGAAATTATCTGCTAAAAAAAAAAATAAAACTATGTAGGATACAAAAATGTAACATGAATGAACTTCTTTATATTCGTGTCAATAGGAATACATTTTTTTATCAAAAATACATCACATCATCCTTACCATTCAAGGTTAGTTGACTATTGTATGAAACATAAACATGTTTACCATACAAGCCTTCTTTCAAAATGGTACAAGACTCATTTGTGAATTCCATTAGAAAGAATCCATTTCTTTTGCTATTTTTTTTTTTTTTTTGCTGTTTATTCGTAATATGTTCTTGAAATATAATGACACGATTAAGAGAACAAGCTGACCATTCTACAAAAACTGACAAATTTATATGATATAAATTCATATATTTAATTAAACTAAATAAAAGCATAATGCTAGAAGGAAATGTTTTAAATGTTAGTAGTACTTTTGATTTGTCCGTTCCATAAAGACACCAACAAAACGGACATGTAGAGGTACACCACAGAATATACTTCACAATAACTAAATATTTGAATTTTCTCTTTTTTTTTTTAGTAATTGTAATTTGTCTTTCCCTTTTATACTTTTCATACTTGAAAAAAACTTCATCAAAAATAATCTGCAAAGCTATTGAAACATGAACCTAACACAAAAGTAAATGACAAGAATTTTGTCATGTTCAAATATTATACTCCACATATCACACTTGGTTACAATGAAGAAAACACTGTCTAATTTTAGGGCTGATGCTTATTGAACATCTCAATATGCTTTTAATAACACTTTGGTAGAAGCTAATTAATCTATATATGTAAATGTAACCTTGTTACTTAAGGTATAAAGGTTGTATTATAGATTACTACACAACAGGAATACATATTTGTATCTCCAACCTCATATCATCTGTGCACTACAATCAATAGTAGGTATTATTTGACTACTAAAAATGTCACTCTGTCACTGGTTCTTTACCATCAATCTGTATATTTTAGCATTGTTTAATCACTCTAAGCTTTAACTAGAGACTCCAGACAAAGTATACCAAATTGACGCAACACCTGATCCAACTGAGAAAATGGTAAACTGTTACACCAAAATACTTTCGGACTTTTGTTACCCGTTCTGAAATCCATATGAACAAGATTACTGAGTAAAAATTGTGTATTTCACTTTAGGAAGGGAAACTGTATACTCTACTATTTGAGATGTACAGTATATTCGTAATGCTTTACAGAGATAGTGATAGACAATTCATGTTCAAAACGAATAATCTACAAAATTTAACAACTCTATATGGGATAAACTAGTGTAATCATATATTAAATTAAACTAAAAAGAATTATAAATTCATGATGCTAGATGGAAATAATTGACATGCTAGTAGTTTAAAAATTCCCCGTTACACACCTGCGATGAATGGTCTTGCGGAACCACATAATAAACTAATATTGGATTTAAGAGAAGAAAAATATTCAAAAAAAATTTTTTTTTTCCTTCTAAAGATTTTTCTCTTCCCTTTTTATACTTTTTATTTTTCAAAAAGATTTTATTGATTATGTGTTCACCACAAAACAAAGAATATCCCTAGGTCTCACGTGACATAATCCAACAGAGAAATATGAAAGCTTTAACTTACAAGTGTATCAACAAATAACAAATGATATATGTTTTTTTTACTCAAACATTAAAAATATTCATCACTTTATCATTATCATCTATAACCAAATAATTTATATTTATGATACAATAACCAATTTACAATCCATTTATTTTTTATTCAATGCTCTATTTACTTTCCCATAAAATTGTGCTAATGTATCAAATGGAAATGACAAGTTTTCACATAAATATTCCGGTAATAATTTTTGTAATTTTTTAGTATTTTCATATTCTTCAACTTCATCACCTTCCAATGCATCAAGAAAAGTAGGAAAATAATTAATTTCACTATTTGGTATAGTTGATAATACCAATTGATAATTAATCACCAATTCATGTTTCATTGATGATTGTTTTATATCAAATACATATTCATCTTCAGTGAATTCAAAATTAACTACTTTAACTCCCGTGAGTAATTCAATCATATCCAATGTAAAACTAATATGTTCTCTTTCTTTAGCTAATTCATCTTGATTTAATCTCCCCACGTTTCTTTTTCGTATAGGTGATGCAAATTCAACAGCAGAATCCATCTTTAAATTGGATAATTCTTGTTCAAGGGCTAATATACGATTTTCTTTAGTTTGTAATTCTAACTGTAGATTTTCAATCAATTCATGATCTTCTTCAAGTTGTGATTCAACTTTTGATTTATATTTGGAAAACAACTCATCTTGTTTGGTATTGATACTATTGTTGATTAGATCTATAAGTTCTTCATTACTAACATTGACAATATCTCGTTCAGTAACAATATTGGATTTCTTTCGTGGTGGCATTGGTTGAATAAATAAATGAAGAAATAAACAAAAACAACAACAACAAAAAAAAATCAGAAATGAAAGAACAGAAAAAAAAAAAGTAGACTATCATAATTCACGCTTGAAAAATAAAGGAACGATGATTTTCATTTTTGGATTGTTGGTTTGGCACAGTGGGTAATAATGTCATTTTCACAATCACAAGTCAATAATAAATTAGATTCATTACAAGAGACTCAAGATTCAATTGTATCTATATCACAATGGATTCTTTTCCATCAGAAACATTATCAAGAAAGTATTAAACTTTGGTCTGATTATTTCCATAGATCATCACTTTCATCTACTAAAAAATTATCATTATTATATCTTTGTAATGATGTAGTTCAACAAGCCAGACGAAAAAATAAACCTGAATTCAATAATGAATTTGCTAAAGTATTACCTGATGCATTAAGAATCAGTTATTCTGAATTGAAACCTAAGATTGATCGACTTTTGAATGTATGGCAAGAACGAAAAATATTCACCACGGATGAAATAACCATTATGAAACAAACACTTGAGACATCAACAAGGACGAAGAAGAAACAACAACATGAAGATGATAATAATGATAGTGGTAATCAAACCAAAGGGGATCAGATTTCTTCTGAGATTAAATTTGTTAATGATTTATATTTACGAGTTGATCAATTAACTAAATCAAGTCAAGGGAATTTAACTCAATTAGGAATTCAATCCAAAATATATCTTAATCCAAAAGAATCAGATAATTTACCTGATTCATCAACATATATTTCTAAATTAAATATGTTGGAAAAATTGGGTATTTTTTGTATATCAAATATAGAAGAAATAAAAAAAATTAAATTACAAATTAAATCACAATTGGATAATCTTTCTCAATTAATATCTGATGGAATTGATACTGAAAATGTCAAGATTGATGCTATAAATGATAAATTAACCAAACTTAAAGAAACAAGAGATGAATTAAATAATATTGGTACACAAATAGATGATTATGGACAACAAGTGGGGGAAGAACAAGAAGATGAGGAAGAAGATGAAGAAGAAGGTATACCAAGTTATGAACCTGATTCTGATTCAGATGATAATAAAGATAATGATGATGTAAATGAATCACGTAAACGAAGATTATCACAAACATCATCTTCAGGAGCATCAACACCATCCAAGAAAGTTGCATTTTCAGAAAGTATCGAAGTATTTGAAGGTGAAGGAGAAGAAGACGGGGAAGATCAAAACGAACAAGAACAGGTACAAGAAGGAGAACAAGTGGAAGAAGAACAAGTACAAGAGGAACAAGTTATAGAATCAGTAGATGTATTTTCATTATTATCTAAATTGGCCGAATAGTTTTTAATAAACGATGCCCCATTGATAAATGATTTATAGTAGGTGTTACTCTCTTCAAATCTCTCGCAGTATTTATAAGCCATGTAGGGTTGACTTCCACAGGCATTCCATGACCATGTCCCGGTAAGCTACAGTATAACAAGTTTTTAGCTCTTGTCATTGCCACATACAACAACCTTGTTGCTTGATCATTATTGGTGTAAGACATACTACTCTTGACAAGAAATACCACAGGGAATTCTAATCCTTTAGCTTTATGAACTGTAGATATATTAATGGAGTTATCATCAGGTCGTGGTTCTTCATCTTGATAATTCCGTAAAAAATACTCTATTGATGGGGTTTTCTTATAAGTCGCTTTTAATGACTTGTGAAATCCTTCAAGGTCTTCTAATAATCCAACGACTGAGTCTTGATTAGGACTCTTTGATTCATTCAAATATTCAATTAACTTAGTCTCCCTGGTGATTCTGGCTAATGAAGTCATTATACTAATTGGATCAAGAAACAATTGTTGCCTCTCTTCCTGTAGAATTCCGATAAAATTATCAATTATAGATTTGTCCATTTTTCTAAGCTCAGTGTTGAACAACTTTGGTCCTATAGGAGATCTTAAATAATCTTCAAACCGAACTATCCCATATTCATTCGAATTCTCATAAGTTTGATAGAGTTTTTTCAAAAAAGACTTCTTAACTCCTAGTTTTTGGAGCACAAACATAAAAGCCATATCCGAACCTTTGCTTTTTCGTAATACATCCAAGAGATCTAAAAATATATGTACCTTTGAATTAATCCATTCATTACCCTGTGTAAATCTGTTCACATCATAACCATATTCTGTAGACATAAAACTAGCAATGTCTTCAACATCCTTATTCGATCGAGTAAGAATAGCAAAGTCAGAAAATTTCAATAATCCACCCAGTTCTAAAATCAATCTCGAAATCTCCCTTGCAATAAAATTATACTCCTCATTAGGGGTAGAAAATTCAGTGATTACTGGTTCCGCTGATGATTCCTTAATTGGTACCAAATGGGTATCCGCATGAATTAAAGAATTGGCAATATTCATATTTTCTGGTGTAAGACGAAACGATTCTCTCATGATAATTTGATCTTCTTTCCATTTTAATCTTTTAATAAAATCACTAGTAATTTCTGGATACGATCCAAGGAATTCATAAATACATTGGTTTCGATCTCCAGCTAATGTCACATGTTTCTCGCCATATTTAAGCAATTTTTCAATAAATTTGACTAATTCTGGTTGCATATCTTGAAATTCATCAATTATAAGTACTTTAATATCTTTGATATTCTCACCTTTGGATAAATCAATCAATTTCATCGCACTAGATATAAAATCCAGGTATGTCAAAATCCCATTTTCACTAAATCTTTTAATGGTGGCATTCAATTCAACCTTATTTATTCCAAATCTCTTTGCTACTTGATCTAAATCTCCTCCAGATTTGACTGCCAAAATGGCTCTCCGAAACTTCAGTGGAGCTGCTTTCTTACCGTCAACAAATAGATCAGTATATCCTTTAAAACTTGTTTCATTGACCAAAATCTGCGAATTTCTATCCAGGAAATAATCCTCCGAATTATCCTCAATTAATGAATTAGCAAATGAATGAAATGTTTGTATTCTAACAGATTCGGATTCATCTCCAATCAAATTTGCTAACTCATTTCTAAATGCCTTGACCGTTCGATTTGTCAAAGATAAAACCACAATTTCTTCCTGATTTAATCCATCGTCAAGCAATTTTTTGACTCGATGTACCAAAGTCAGAGTTTTTCCTGTTCCAGGTCCTGCTTGAACTGACAATACCGTTCTGGGATCATAGGAATGGTTTACTACCTTCAACTGTGAATCGGTAAGTTGCATGTGTTATGTGTAACAAAATACATGAAAAACTAGAGAGAACGAAAACAGAGAAAAAAAAAAAATAAATGAATAAATGCTAATTACAAAAGAAAATATATAAATCCGAACTCAAAAACTTGAAACAAAAAATAATTTGATACATATATCAATTCTTCAATCATGTCTGCATTGCGATCATTACAGAAACTTCTTCCTTTGAAAGAAACAGATCACCCAAGTTTAAATACATCGACAATTTCTACGTCTTCTACCCTTGAACATTATAGGGCAACCCTTGAAGAATCAGAAGAAGTGAATTTATCAGATTACTTATCACAATTCAAGGAATATGATCAACATCTTAAACAATACAAAGAAAAACTTTTACCAGTTGGTGAGATAGTAAATGAGTTTTCCAATGAGTTAAATAATCTTTCATCTAGTATAATAGCATTAGAACAACAATCGAGTAAATTATCAAAGAATTCCCAGACTCAACAACATGTTGTTGATAAACTCAACCCAATTATTATTGACATGATGATCCCACCTGAAATTGTCAAATCTATAATTCAGGGAGAAATAAATGCACAGTGGATAGAGAACTTGAAATTTATCAATGAAAAGAAACAAATTATTCCAAATTTCCCTGAATCAAAATCAAAAGAACAATTAGAAACTGGGATCAAACTTTTAGAATTTAAAGCTGTTGAACGTATACGAGACTTTATGATTGGTGAAATAAGAAAATTGAGATCATCATCTAAATCATCATCTCAACTTATTCAACAAGGGTTATTAGAAGTTAAGGATGCATTTCAATTTTTACAGTTACATCACAAACAATTAGCTGATCAATTGGTTAACGCCTATTTATATACCATGAGATGGTATTATCAAAGTAAATTTTCTAAATATTTGTATGCTTTGGAGAAGGTACAAATCAGACGAATTGATGCTCCCATACTTGGAGATCATAAGGCAGGAGAATATCTCACTCTTTTTGAAAAGAGAGCAGAGGTTTTACAATCAGAACTGTCAGCAATTCCTTCACAAATAGCTGAAACGTCACCATTTCCTTATTGGATCGAATTTATTTTCAATCAGTTTACATTAGCACTTGTGGATAACATTATAGTTGAATATTTATTCATGATTGAATTTTTTTTCCAAGGTAATGAAAAAGATAACAAGTGGGCTTCATTGATGTTTAAAAATGTTTTTGAAATTGGTAAAGAGTTTGTTACTTATATAAGTAATACCATTGATGCATATGGTGTACTTTTCATTATTCGTTTGGTTCAACAAGCAGAAGAAAAGCTTCATGAAATGCATATTCCTGTACTTGATGATTATCTTAACTCATTGTTATTAATCCTTTGGCCACATTTCACCCATATCATTGACCTAAATTGTGAATCAATGAAAAAATCTATGGTTAGAGCAAAGAAAGTACAAGGACTTGCTCCGATTAGTACAACACAACAATTTGCCCAATACTTCCTGGCATTGTTAAGATTATCTGTTAATGAGGCAGAACCGTTAATCACCTGTATTACTCGTTTACGTAATGAGTATGAAAGTTATTTAGCCAAGTCTACATCGTTATCGGGTACAGAGAAGGAAATATTCTTGTACAATAACTATTTTTTAGTTCTTAGTGTGCTTAGAAATGAAGTATCAAATCCATTTATTGAAGAACAAATCAATCATTTCCAAATGCTTGCTGATGCATATACAAAACACTAAAGATCACATATTTTAGCATACATACCACATAATTGTAGATACGTAGCAACCCCTTCTAAAACTCTCATATGAACAAACCCAATTTCTTTAATCATATCCAATCTTTTTTGTTCACTAACATCAGGAATATATTTGGCAACCTTAAATGACAGTGTAACAATATCAATTGCTGAATAACCCTTATGCCAAAGTCCATCTAGTAAACCAAGTGCTTTATCAAGATCCTTATCTTTAAGACAACAAGATAATATATGCTGAATCACAAGTGGATGTGGTTGATCAACAATTTTAAATACGTTTACGTCATTGACAAATCCAAATCCAGCAACTGTACTTTGTAAATTATTTATAGCTTGTCTCATATCACCTTCAGCAGTAAAAATTAATGCTTGTAAACCTTCTGAATTATATTGAACATTTTCCATTTTAATAATTTCCAATAATCTAGCCAATACTTCTTCATCAGATAATTTGTTATATCTTAAAATTGCACAACGTGATTGTAATGGTTCGATAATTTTCAGTGATTGATTACAAGCAAATGCAAATCTTGTTGTATTAGAATAAATTTCCATAGTTCTTCTTAAAGCTTGTTGGGCCCCTGGGGTCATGGAATCAGCTTCATCTAGAATAATAATCTTTTGTCTACCTGGAGGTAACAGGATTTTAGTTTGAGCAAAATGTTTGATTTTATTACGAACAACATCAATACCTCTATCATCAGATGCATTCAATTCCAATGTTGCTTGATGATAAAATTTTTCACCTAATAATTCATGTGCAAGACAATGAATTGATGTTGTTTTACCAATTCCTGGTAACCCAGAAATAATCATATTTGGCATATTGCCATCTTGCACCACCAATTTCAATCTTTCAACAGTTTCTTCATTCCCCACAATATCTTCAAGTTTATGTGGTCTATATTTTTCTACCCATGGTAATTCTAACGTGACTCCTTTAGACATTATGGATTGGTTGCTAAGGTGATAATGGTTTCTCTACAACTTTAATGAATCTTCGTTGTTTAGTTTTATTTTTTTTTTCCTATTAATTTTTCTTTTTATTTTATTTTTTTTTTCATCGCACAACAAAATATATAGACGCGTTCATTATTTTTAACTATGTATTTTTCTTACTATTCTTTTTGTCACCTACTGTAGTTTGAATTTGTTTAATATTAGGAACTTCAAATGGTACATCTTTATCAAATATTCCATTCAACCATGGGACTTCAACATCTTTCACTTGGGTGTTTACTAACTCGTATAATGATTTTGCTTGTTCCAAATTTTCTGTTATTCCTATTATTCCAGTATTTTCAATACCAAGAGCTTTAGATAATCTTGCTATACTACCTCTAGGTAATTGAACTAATTTAACCATATCATCTGTATTCTTTGAAGATGTCATACATAAAACAGGAAACATACTTGTAAGAACTGGTGGTGACATATCGAATTTGCAAACAAATACATACTTTATTTGCGGCACAATATCCCCAGTTTTACCTCTATTATAAGCAGCTTGTTTCTCTAGTGTTTCCACAGTTGAATTAAACCCATGATATATTTCCTTAGAATCTTTTTGTGTTTTCAATATGTTTTCTAATAAGTCAACGATATCCACACCAAGTTGAGGTTCAATAAATGGCCAAACATTTGATTGTGTATATGGATTATCAAGAATAGGACGGAACACAAGTCTTTTTTTAGCTTCTTGTGCTTTAATGGATGAAGATGATGCCTTTGCAGAAGTTTTAACAACAGATGATTTAGTCACTTTATTTGGTTTACTCATGGATGATGGGCGACGGTTGTTCTTTTATTCAATATTGAGATGAGAAAAGTCATAACCGCAAAAAAAAAAAAAAATTTTAAAAAAAAAAAAAAAAAAATAAAGGTTATCCGAACGAGCAACTTTCTATTATAGTAGCTTAATCACCATTGTTACAATCATGTCTTGGATGACACCAATAAAACAGATCAATGTCCCTCAAGACCTTATAAGGTTTAAACAATCTTCTGGATGTCAAAGACTACAAAGAGGAATTTCAGAAATTGTTCAACTAGTTCAAGGTCTTAAAGTACCTGAGGGTGTTTTAGATATGGGGATTGTTACTCGAGATCAAGAACCACAACCAACAGATATATCTATTGAATTGAGTCATAGTTACAAATTGATAGTGGATATATTTACCAATCTAAATCAAGCTATTGATGATACTCCACCTATACATGAATCAAGTAGATTTGGTAATCGAGCATTCAGAGATTGGCTGGTAAAAATAGAATCAATTATTATTGAAGGAATGCAAGGAATGGGAGATCAAGGATTTATTGAAGAACTATCATGGTATTTTATTAATCTGTTTGGTAATTCGACAAGAATTGATTTTGGAAGTGGTCATGAATTGAATTTCTTTGCATTTATAATTGGATTAATGGAATTTGATATTTTACAACGTGATGGGAAACAGTTATTGGTCATATTATCCAAATATTATGACTTATGTAGAAGATTAATTTTGGTCTACCGGTTAGAACCAGCTGGATCACATGGTGTTTGGGGTTTAGATGATCATTTTCATTTGATATATATAATTGGATCATCTCAATATTGTGAGGATTTAAATGCTCATTCAGTACAATCACTTTTAAATCCTATGATTCTAGGGAAAGAAAAAGATGTTAATTTATTTGCCAATGCCATTCTGTTTATTTTAAAGTTAAAGTCTGGAAGATTTAATGAACATAGTCCAATCTTAATGGATATCATTTCAAGAGTTCGTAATTGGGAAAAAGTACGTCAAGGATTGTTTAAAATGTATGATGTTGAAGTTCTTGGAAAATTTCCAGTAATTCAACATTTTTATTTTGGAAGTATATATACTTGTAATTAATAAAAAGAAAAGGTATTTACTAGGAAATTGTTTTACTGAAAAAACCAACACCTATTAAAAACACGTCAAGTCTTTAATGACGTTGATGATAATTATATCCCTGGTAAGATATAAGTTGACCATTTGTTGGGTATATATATTGACAATATGATCAATAGAGTAGTAGAAGTCTAGGCTTATTATGATACTCCGGGGGACAAAGGGTCGATTAACCGCATTAGTACAATCAATGCGCATGTCACGTGTCATATTGTGTCAATATTTTTTTTTTCTTTTATTGGATGTTCTAGCCGCGGTTTGTCAAACTTGTAATTATACAAAATTGATTGCGTTGTGTTCTCTCACCCACAAAAAAAAAAAAGTTTTTATATTTAATCTCCAGATATTTAAAAGAGAGAAAAAAAAAAAAAAAAAAGATCCCCCAGAGTAGTTTATTTTTTCTTTCTTCTGCAGTATAAAATTCTGATTCTTTTTTTTATTATTTAAGTAAAATAATTATCTTAATTCTTATTCGTTTAAAAAAAAAAAGTTGAATATATTTGATTATAATGAGTGTATCAGGAATATCAAAACTATCAATGCCAATAAAGAAATTACCATCATCAACATTACCAATTAATCTTATATTGAATATTCAAAGATTATTAAAAAAATCCATTTTTTCAAGGAAATTTTATCAAGAAATTAATGATAAAGTATTAAATAAATCATCTAGTGTTGATACAAATTTATATTTTATTTGTTATTTTTCATTATTAATTTCAGCAATTTTAAATAACAAGCATAAGATTTTATTTTTTTTAAAAGATCAATGGTTTAAATTTACCCAGTTGATTAAATCCACCACTGGTGAACAACAACAACAATCACAAGAAATAAATGATGAAAAAATTAATAATTCCAAGAAATCATATATTGAAAGAATCTTAAATCCTTCAAAACCAATTTATATCGAAGGAAAACCATCACAATTGGCATATAATTTGAAAAAAATTAACAGTTATTTAGCAGATATTAGAATTTTTAATCGATTAACTGATTCAATTAAATATATGCCATGGGTAATTGATGAATATCATTCATTTAAAACTTTAACATCACCAATTCCTAAATTTGATAGATTTGTAAATTTATTACAATCTATAAATTGTGTAGTTTTGGAATTGTTGGAAAATGCAGGTTGGTTAACCGATCATGATTTTATATCAACTAATGATAATCCATGGTGGAGTTTTGAAACTTATATTTGGTGTTGTAGAGTTTGGGGAGTTTATTTAGTTATTGAAATTATTGAATTAATTAGAAGAACTCCAGTTAATAAATGGGGTAATAAATCATGGCAAATAAATTTATTTAAAAATGTCATTCAAATTCCTTTGGTTTTACATTGGTCTTTAAGAGAAGGTTGTTTATCTCCATTTTGGGTTGGTGTTTGTGGCCTGGGTGCTAGTTGGTGGAGTTTTAAAGATATGTGGTCTTCAATTGATTTATCATAGATTTAAATGAACAAAATAAATCATTTTTTATTTATTTAATTATTTAATTAATTATTTTTCATTTATTTATTTATTTATTTAATTATTTTTCATTTATTTATTTAAAAACAATTGCACAAAACTTACTATTACATATACAATTCGATTATTTCTCTGTCGTTGATTTCAATTTTTTAAATTTTTTTAATCAAAAGCTGAATTTCTATCAGCTTTAGCTGCTTTCTTTTCCAATGTATCCCAATCATCACCTTCACTTTCTGATCCAGATCCTGATTCAGCAGAACCATCAGAACCAGAATAATCATCACTTTCACTAGCATAATCATCACTTTGTTCATCTTCATCTTCTGGATCTTCATCACTAACTTCAAATTCACTTTCTTGTTCACTTTCTTCCAGTTCATCACTATCACCAGAACCAGTCAAGAATGACCAACCACCATCAACAAAGAATTGATAAGGATCAGCTAGTACTGTTTTCATAATTTGTGCCCAATTTAAATTCATTTGACCTTCACTGATTGGAATATCAACATCAGTTAACCATGATTTAACATCTTCTAATAATTCCACTGGAATAGTATTTATATGAACAACAGGTTTATTAAAATCTTTAAAAACAAATACTAAATCAAAATTTTTCAATCCAAATTGAACTCTTTCCAAATGAGCAATTTCAATTTCTTCTAAAGTCACCACTAAATATGGAGGATCAATTAATTGTACAAGACAATCTCTAGTAGGTACACACAAAACTGATGATCTAAATGGAACCCCCAGAAATCCTAAATCTCTAAATGGGATATCTAAATCAACCATACCATGAGAAGATTCAGCAATTAATTCAGCAAAAGCTTTAAATTCCTTATCCAAAAGAGCTTTTCTTCTTCTTTCTTCTTGTTCTTGTTGTAATTCATCATCATCACCATATCTATATTTTCTTTTACGTCCACCAGTTTCATCAAATGCCATATCACTAGCTTCACGATAAAATTGAACATCATAAGTTTTTCTTTTACCAATCATAAGTGGATTTTTCAAATGACAATGAATTAAAACAATTAATTCATCCTTAGATGGTTGGAAAAATAAATGTTTAATATTAGAAAATAAAACATCAACTCTTTGATCTTGTTTAAAACTAGATTGATATCTTAAACCATTTTCATGAATTTGTAAAACACCTCCCAATTTCTTTGTTTCTGGAGTTGGTCTGATAAATACATTATCCAATCTTTTAACTCTTGAACCTTTCAATTCAATTAAACTTGCTTGAGTAACAACATCAGCCATTTGTTTCTTTTCTTGTTCACGTTTGACAGAATCTTTTTTCAAATCTTGAATGGCTTTATAAACATCAACCATACGTTGACGATCTCTAGATCTAATAGTAATCGATCTCAAAAATGTATTATCGGGAGAATCTTCATATGGTAATTCTTGTCTCTTGGCAGTATTACCACCAGCACCAGGAGAATTAAAATTCAATCGAAGATATGTGAAATCACCTTCTTCATTTTGTGAACCACTCTTATAAGAATTGATATGGAATGGAACTGGTCTACCAGAAATAGGTAAAATAATAGTTTGATTCTTGTAATCAATATGGATTTTCAAATCAGCAACACTATTTGGAATTTGTGATTCACGAACATAAGATTCATATTTTTTGAAAACTGGTTTAAAATCATTAGCATCAGTTGCATCAGCTTTAGAAAATCTAGCTAATCCTTCTTCTAATCTTTTTTCATGTAATTTACTTTGAATTTCTTGTCTCATTTTTTCAGAATTATTATCATCAGCATTAACATTTTCATGTCTTAATTTTGATTTAAGAATTTTAGTATTATCTTGAGGTTCAATTTTTGGTGTTTTTGGTTTAGATTTTTCATCATCATTGAAATAAAATGCCACAGAAGATTTAGATTTATCATATTTGGTTAATAAAATTGGAGAATCATCAGTAACTTTAAAAGTATCAGTTAATAATAAAGAATATTTTTTCTTTTTCTCATCTTGTAAATTATTAAACCCAATAGTTAAAGAAATTATTTGACCATTAGATAATTTTCTATCATTTTTAGCATTTAAAATAAAACTTGAATCTCTAAATTCAATACCCATTAACCAACCACAATTTTTAGTAAAATGACTAACTAATTCTGGTTTTTCTTTGGTAATATATTCAACGGCACCTTCATAAACTTTATTACCTGAAATACCATCTTTCAACAAATTACTAGTGATATAATCTTGTAATTTAAGTAAGAAATCATAATTTTGTTCCATTTGTTTAGTTGGATCAATCAAAAATGTTCTTGCCACGTTAGAACAATACGCCTTATATCTCAACCCAATAGATGTAAGAATAACACCTTCACCAACCAATTTATTATCATTTGATAAAGCACTTGGTCTTAAATCATAATCACCACCACTTTGAATAATTGGAGAATAACAATATTCAAGGAATTCAGAATTAAAATCTTTAATTGATTGTAATAATTCTTTACCTAATTTAGATTTCAAATACCATTTATTACCTTCAATTTTATCTTCAATTTGATCACTTAATTGACTATTGGTAATTTTCTTATCTTCTTCAACTATAGTCATCATTTCATTAACAAAATTATCCATCATTACCACACTTGAATTAGAAGCAATTTTAATATTATTAAATTCTTCAGAATCTTTAACTTCTAAAGATTTAGAAATAGTTAAAGTAACATCAATTGGTTTTAAATCAGTTTTACCAATTTCTTGATTCCATTCTTCAACAACTTTACCTTCATATTTATCTTTTAAAACACTACCATATTCATTACCATTTTTTTTCATTTCATCAATTAATTTAATAAATAATTGTTTATTATGTTCAGTATCTTTAGTTCTAGTCCAAATTTCAACTGTATCTGGTTTATTAGTTAAATGTTTTAAATATTTGGCTTTACCTTCAGATGTAATAAAAATACATTTTTCTTTAGTAAGATAAATAACAGTATGAATAAATTCATAACCTAATAACCAAGTTTGTAAAACTGTTGATTTTTTATAAGTATTATCATCATTACGTTGACCCGTAATTATTAAAGCTTGAGAAATCCCATCATCACCGAGATTTTTTTGCAAAACTGCCAATCTTTTATAAAATGTTGGAGCATCAATGTTAACATCAGCCATGATGGATGGATGGATTGATCTATAGATATATATAAATAAAAGACGTGACGATAGTTTTCTATATTTCGTGTTTGCTGAATTCAAGATTTTTTTTTTTTTTTTTCTTTTCGCTTTCGTTCAGCGCAACCTTAGCACGAGAAAATCTGAGATGTTAAAAAAAGAAAAAAAAAAAAAAGGACGTGTCGATCAAAATTTCAATGTCGTTTACACGTGATTGATAATGTCGTGATAAGTTTTTCAAATGTCCGATTTTTTTTTAATTTTTTTTTTGTTGTTTTCAGGTCATACGCGTCGCAGTATGAGCGTGTTTTTTTTTTTTTTTTTATAAGAATTTTTTTTCGTGTTATCCAATGTTATTTCTTTTATATCATTATAATCAACAAGATTAATGTTTAGACAAGTTAAGAGAAGAACAGCAGGGAGAAGAAACTTTGAAGATTCTATTGATGGAGATTCACAAGTTAAATATTCAACTCCACCTAGTTTATATTCATCAAGATTATCATTTTATGATTTACCACCAACTCTGGAAATTACTTTAGAACAATTTGAAACTTGGGCAATTGATAGATTAAAGATATTAATTGAGATTGAATCATGTATTGCTAGATCTAAATCTTTAAAAGAAATAGAAGGATCTATTAAACCTTTATTATTAAAATATATGCCTTTAAATCCAAATGGAAGTGTTAATTATGTTGAAGAAAGAATTAAAGATCATTATAGTCATTTTATTCTTCGATTAGTATTTTGTCGTTCAGAAGAATTAAGAAAAAATTTTATTAAAAATGAAACTATTTTATTTAAAGTTAGATATAATTTATTACAACCTAAAGAACAAGAAGAATTTATTGAATTAAATCAATATAGATTACCATGGAATTATATTACAAATGAAGAAAAACAAAAATTTTTACCACAATTAATTAATGCTAGTGGTTCATCAATTAAAAATCATTTATTATCTGAAGGAATAATTAATTTAACTAATGATCAACTCCAACAACATTTTAAACATAAAGAAAATTTTATTAAATTACCATTTGAAAAAGTTACAAATTTAGTAAGTACAAGATCAATTTTTTTATATAAAGGTTATGGATATTTACCAACAAGTTTACAATTAAATTTATTATCAATTGAATTTCAAGAAATTTTATCATCAAATTTAATTAAAACATTTCAAACTATTCCAAGATTAGAAGAAGATGATAGATTATTACCATTATTAAATAATTTATCACGTAATTTTGCTAATTTTCAATATGAATCTGAATTTGATCCTGAAATGGTTAGTGATATTAATGCTCAACTGGTAGTAACCCCAATTATTACTAAACATTTCCCTCTTTGTGCTACTAATTTACAACGTAATTTAATTGCTGATTCACATTTAAAATATGGAGGTAGACAACAATTAGGATTATTTTTAAAAGGTATTGGATTAAATGTTGATGAAGCTTTAAAATATTGGAGTTATCAATTTACTAAAAATAATATGACATTAGAAACATTTAATAAAGAATATAAATATAATATTCGTCATCAATATGGTTTAGAAGGTGCAAGAATAAATTATAAACCATGGGATTGTTCAACAATTTTATCAAAACCAAGACCTAGTAATAATAATGAACATCATGGATGTCCATATCGTGATTTCCCAATTGATTCATTAATTAGTAGTTTAAATAATATGGGGATTAAAGATCAACAAGATTTAAATAATATAATTGATGATGTCAATAAACATGATTATACTGTTGCTTGTACTAGAGTATTTGAAATTACTCATTCAAGAAATTTAACAAATAAAGAAAGTTTACATATAACTCATCCTAATTTATATTTCGATAGATCTAGACAATTAGAAAGAAGTGAAAATAAACAAAATGAATAAGTTAATCTAGATTAAATTAGATTAGATTAGGTTTTTTATTTTTATTTAAATATGGTATTTATTACAATTGTGTGTACTCAATAAACAACAATAATAGTGTAATAATGGATGGTGTATGTACACCGTAGTATAAACTGGGTGCCAAAAACAGTAAATGCAAATACAGGATAAAAATACTACACCATAGTTGAGAAAAAAAAAAAAAATAATCTAAAATACAAAAATTATATTGAGAATTGCCTAATTGGTAAATCTGAAACATCAACATTTTCATATGAAACACACTAGTTTGTAATCATACAAAAATAGTACATTACTACGATTTTAAACATCAAATAAAAAAAAAAAAAAATAACAATAGATATTGCATCATTGAACATCATGATTCCAGATCTTTAACATTTAAAAAAAAAAAAAAACTCAATTTGTTTGAGAATCACGAAAAACATTATAGGGGTACATTAATACCGAAAATAAGGTACACAGAATTCCCCTTTCAGGTACAAAAACCCCAAAACCAAAAAAAAAAAAAAAAACAGACACACACACACACACAATTTAAGGTACAGTACACCAAACCTACAGTAAACTTTAAAAAAAAAAAAATAATAAAGACAAATACAAAATACACGTTTTATATGCTACAACATTACATTGTGATTATCCACCACCATCATATTCATTCCTGAATGAATGAATGTTGTTTTTTTGGTGAATAATGAAGTTTGTAATTAGTTCATTTGACTATATATACAAATGTACACATGTGTTTAATCTCCTTGAATTTTCATAGTGAATATATATGTACTGTATTGTACATCGTGAGTATTTCCAAATGTGTAACAGAAATAATAATAAGAAAGACGATAGATGATTTGAATTTAGGCGATGACGAACCAATTTCTATTGATTGAAACATAAACGGTTAAAATGGGATAAATGTACTGTATAAAATTCTGTGACAGATTCAATAATGATATGTCATGTTCTTTTTTTTTATTATTATTTATCTTCTTTGATTTTAATTCAAGTAATATTCAATAATGAATTAAACATTAACAGAGAGAGAGACAGTGAGAGGGACATATATATATATATATTTCTATAGATAGGATAGGCGGATCAAATAATTGAAATACAATAAAAATGTGGATACTCATTATGAAATGAATTTGTAAATTATTTGGAATATGAATTTTACCTAATGAAGAATTAAGATAAGAGGTAAACAACGTGTATCTCTGTATCTGTACCTGGACTTATTTTTTCAAGTTTTTAGGATTGATAGGAAGAACAAACAATACTGTATTGATCAAATGTATGATGGGATAAAAAAAAAAAAAAAGAGAATACTGTACAATTGATGAATGGTTAATCCACCATCACGAGAATTCGTGTAAGATTAAAATAAATAATAAAACAAGTGTTTGTTTGTTGAAGCAGGAGGAAGGGGGGGGTTTCTTTAATGGAATACAGTGTATAGCTTTTTGAATTCTTAATGAATGAATGATTAAAGATTTACTTTCCTAAAAAAAAAAAAAATGATGGAGTAAAATGGACATGGTTTGAAAATATAGAAAAAAAATATTAGTCTTACGATAATAATATTTGACTGCGAAAATGTTAAAAATGGACATGTAGATTATGAACATTCTGTTGCAAAACTGACACACTAAACACCAACCAATTAAAGGTAGAGTTAGAGTGGATGATTATTGGGAATTTATCTGGATCTGTATAAATATATAAGAATACAAAAAGATAAACATATAGTATAAATTAAAGGAAATAAGAAAAAAAAAAAAAAAAAATTCACACACAAACATATATGTAGTATTAATTGTTTTATAGTTACTAAGGCAATATATAGATTGTACCTGTTGGCTTACTGTTTTTTTTTTTTACCCTATGATGTAGAAAAGAGAAAGCAAAAGTCAGTTTTAAGTTTGTTACCATACACATCTTTCTTGTGAATTTAAATAGTACAATGGATGTTATTTACTAGATACGTGGTTATGCACATGAATATTATTGTTGTAGTAGTTGTTAAGGTTAGTATACACTGAGATGAAATCATGATATAATTTTTGTGGGTTTTTTGTAATATCTGTAAATTTTAATATACTTAGATTTGTATTCCCACACATGTGTATTTTCATACACAAATCTTTTAATGTGTATTATATGTTTCATTATTTGTAACAAGTTTCGTCTTTTTTTTTTTGGAGGGTTTTTGTGTAAGAGCGCTAAAAATTTCAAAACTAACCAAAAAACAAAAAAAATTTTTTAACACCAACAAGAAATTTTTTTGATACTGTGCACCCTCACTTACACAACAACAACAACAACATGAAGAAGGTGAAAACTTGTACTGTACCTTGTATATTATAAAGAAAGGGGATTTTTTTTTTTAATTTAATGAAATTATTTAAATAATCAACAAAATTCCTTAATTCTTCAAAATTTTCAAATTAGAGAAAAAAAAAAAGAAAATTTTTAATTCTTTTCTTTCTTTTTTTTTCTGGCTTTTGAATTTCTATAACAACAACAACAACAACACGTAAATCCCTTTCTTTTTTTACTATAAAAGATATTTTCATAAAAAGAAAAGGAAAATTAGTTCACGCCTTTTTTTTTTTTTTTTTTTATTTGTTCAAATCCTATATAATTATTCACTCCTTTTTTGTCATTATTTCAAACTTATATATCATTTGACTTTAAAATAAAAAAATAAAATAAAAAGACACTCCATCCTATTTTACTTTATTCATACTTTGTCCTTCCTTCCTTCCTTCCTTAGATTCATAACATTCTTTATTACCCAAAAAGTATCAAAATCCACGTTATAATGATGAATATAGATCAACACCATCAACAACAGCAACAAGCTCAGGCACAAGCACAGCAACAAGCACAAGCACAGGCACAAGCACAGGCACAAGCTCAGGCACAAGTTCAAGCACAGCAACAAGCACAAGCGCAAGCACAAGCTGCTGCAGCAGCAGCAGCAGCAGTTGCTGCTACATCACAACGTCAAGTTTCATTTAATGTTTCTGATCATTATCAAATATTGGAAATTGTTGGAGAAGGAGCATATGGAATAGTTTGTTCAGCAATTCATAAACCATCAAATCAAAAAGTTGCTATTAAAAAAATTGAACCATTTGAAAGAAGTATGTTATGTTTACGTACATTAAGAGAATTAAAATTATTAAAACATTTTAATCATGAAAATATAATTAGTATATTGGCAATTCAAAGACCATTAAATTTTGAATCATTTAATGAAATTTATCTTATTCAAGAATTGATGGAAACAGATTTACATCGAGTTATTAGAACACAAAATTTAACTGATGATCATATACAATATTTTATTTATCAAACTTTAAGAGCTTTAAAAGCAATGCATCTGGCAAATGTATTACATCGAGATTTAAAACCTTCAAATTTATTATTAAATTCAAATTGTGATTTAAAAGTTTGTGATTTTGGATTAGCAAGATCAATTGCATCACAAGAAGATAATTATGGATTTATGACAGAATATGTTGCTACTAGATGGTATAGAGCACCAGAAATTATGTTGACATTTCAAGAATATACTACTGCAATTGATGTTTGGTCAGTTGGATGTATATTAGCAGAAATGTTGAGTGGTAGACCTTTATTTCCAGGTAGAGATTATCATAATCAATTATGGTTAATTATGGAAGTTTTAGGTACTCCAAATATGGAAGATTATTATAATATTAAAAGTAAAAGAGCAAGAGAATATATTAGATCATTACCATTTTGTAAAAAAATTCCATTTAATGAATTATTTAATAATAAACCAGGAATTAATCCATTAGCATTAGATTTATTGGAAAATTTATTAATTTTTAATCCAATTAAAAGAATAACTGTTGAAGATGCTTTAAAACATCCTTATTTACAATTATATCATGATCCAAATGATGAACCAATTAGTGATAAAATTCCTGAAGATTTTTTTGATTTTGATAAAAAGAAAGATCAATTAAGTATTGAAGATTTAAAAATTATGTTATATGAAGAAATTATGAAACCTTTATAATGATATATATATATATATATATATATATATATATATATATATATATATATATATATATATATATCTTATTTGCATGTATTATAGTTTTTTTTTTTTTTTTTAGAAAAACAAACCATATCTTTTTTTTTTTTGCATTTATTATATATTATTTTTTTTTTTTGCAGTTAAATTTGACAAGTTTTTTTCTTCTTCTCAATGTAATAAATTTGTACAACACGTGATTGAAAAAATGTTTTTTTTTGGGGGGGGAAACAAAGAGTGTCAGTAAAAAAAAGAAAAAAATTTCCATCTCGAAAGGAGGTGGCAGTGTTGAGGTTTTTTTTTTTTCTTATTACAATCCTTATTTTACTACTACTAAGCCTTTATCAAAAAAAATTTTATTAACTACTACTAATATACACTGCCAAAAAAAAACATCAACAAAATAATACAAATTATACTCAAATAGAACAAAAAAGAATAAAGTCATCACCTATACTAACTGACTGACTAACCGACAGATAGACAGATAGACAGATTAACAAATAGACATTAAAACCAAATTAATTAATTATTTTTTTTTTTGGTTTATATCTATTTTTTTCTACCAAATAATCCCTTTTTCTTCTTCTTTTGTGATTTACCTTGATCAGCTTGTAAACTACTTGCACTATAATTACCAGCTTGATAAACTGGTTGTTCATCAAAATTAATCACTGGTCTAGAATATGAATTATTTGAATCTTTATAACCTTGATTATTATTATTATCATTTGATTGACCACTTAAATTATAATATGGGAAATCATCATGAAAACCCCAACCTAATCGATTACTTTCCAATTGATCACGATAAGTTAAATCACCAGTAATAGCATATTCAAAAGCTCTAATAGTATCCAAAGGACGTTCATTTCTATTTCTTGTTGGATTTGACATATCAGTTTGAACAATAGGTTGACCAAAAATATCTTTTAAATCATGAGAATCTTGTGATAAATATGAAGGTCTTCTTGCATCTGAATCTCCATTATTTGAACCACCACTATGACCAGCTTGTTCAAAAGGTTGAGCTTCTTGAACTGCAGATAAAATAGGATCATGAACATTAGCTGAATGCATTTTATAATGTTGTTCATCTTTTGATGATATTTTAACTTGAATATCAGCAACTTTTTGTGGGGCTTTATTTGATGATTTTGATCTGAAAATAGCCATAATTTATGTATTTATATAATGATAACTAAGGGTTGAATGTGTGAATGATATTTTATTCTAAAACGAATGAAAATTATTATAAAATTTTTTTTTAAAAAAAAGTTTAGTTGGATAAAGTTGGATGTGAATAAACAAAAAAATTCTTCAAATAAAGAAAGAGAGAGAAATTTGTTGTGATTTTATATTTATATTAAAGGGAAAAAAAAAAGATTTTTGTGTGAGATCAAACTCAAGAAAAAAAGAAAAAAAAAGTAGCAGCCAACCAAAAATAGAACAACAAAAATTTTTTTTAGGGAAAATTATTTTTTTATTTTAAATTCGCCATAAAAAAATTTTTAATACCAGCGGGAAATTAATTAAAAAAAAAATTTTCTCTGTCTGTTTTAATCTACAATGAATAACTCATTAGAATCATTCTTAATGTACATACTGTACATGTACATACAAATCTTTCCTTAAATTAGAATCTATCTCTTGTTTCTTCTATTATCCCCCTTTTTTATTTAGTACAATTAAGTTTGAATCTTTATTGATTAATTAGTTCTTAGTTACCATTTACAATTGTTTTCTCTTGACACTATTGAAATATTATTTCATTCATTCACACATCCACACACCCACATATATTAAATCATTTACATGTTTACGTATATAATCCTTTTATGCATTATATGACTTTTGTTAATAATAGAAATAGTTTTTATCCCCTCCATCAGTATAATTATGTGTAAATCAATGTTTAATTGATTTATTTATCAGTAACGGAATAATGTACAAACTATACACATACATTATAACCATCACATATTTGATTTTTTTTCTTTGTGTATTTGTATTTGTATTGGGGGTTAATTTCGGTTCCCCGTGTTTTTTTTTTTTTTTTTATCTTGTTGTTGTTATTGCGTTCCTGAATTTTTTTTTTTTTTTAACAGCAATTTTATATATAAATTTATCTTCATTTCATTAACTTATAATCAAATATCAAAGTTCAAAGTTCAAAGTTCAAAAAAAAAAATGGCTGGTTTTATTGGTATTTTTCTCTTTCTATCTAACTGATTGATTGATACCATAAGGAGAGGTGATGTGAGCTGGGGGAGAGGGACGGGGAATGATTCTAATTGTACAATAATTTACTACTGTACAGTATGGGCACACTTGTGTGTATTACTGCATATCGTATAACAAGGCTGAGGGCGAACGAGAAGTTAAAAAAAAAAAAAAATTCTCCTCCCCCCCCAGGGCTTTGAATTATTACGAGTAACAATACACAAGTCAAGTCAAGAGAAGAAATGGGAATTCTAAATGTAGATAGAATGGAATTATTGATCGAGGCTATACAGCAAGTCAGTTTATTCCATGACATAGCTTATATATGTATCGTGTTATATAAATGATGATTTACAATTACATCATTATAATTTCTTTCTTTTAAAGTTCATACATTTACTCTCTATTTGATCTAATACAGTAAAAGTAAGAAAAAAAAAAAAAAAAAAAAGCTCTTGTCTTACGCGAAAAACGTCAAGGCAAAAAAAAAAAAAAATTAGTTAACATAAAAAAAAGGATATAAAAGAGATAAAGGAAAGTAAATCAAAGGAAACGAAAGGAGGTGGCTATGATAATATAATGACAGAATCTACAAATATTGAAAAATCAATTGATCAAGAAACATCATCAATTACAAATCCAATTCAATTTATTTCTTTAATTTCAAGAACTGATAAACCTTTATATATTCAAGCTTTCAATATTGATGATGATAATAATAATAATGATGATGATAAAGAAAAGCAAATAAATAATAAAATAAGTACAACTAATGTAAATGCTAATAAATTTCTTAAATTTAATTTTTTAAGTCATATGGCATTAGATATATTTTCAAGTCCTTCATCATTAAGTTTACGTGAACAACAACAACAACAACAACAATCATCTAATAATAATAATAATAAAGGTGAACTTAATACTATACTTTTATTTATTCAAGATCAAATTATGGTTTATGGATATGAAACTAATAATGGATTAAAAATTGTTATTGGATTTGATCAAAATTATCAAATTAATTCTAAAAATTTAGATAATTTATTTTTAAATATTCATAAATGTTATTTAAGAACTATATTTAATCCATTAAATGGAATTTTAAATAATTCATCATCATCATCATCAAATAATAATAATATATTTGATCATGTTGATGAAGGTGAAATATTATTACAATCTTCTACATTTAATAAAAATATTAAAAATTTAGTCAATTTTTTTACTTAATGATAAATATAAATATAAATATACATAAACATGGGAGGTATTATTTAAGAACAACATTAGCTCCACGTAATTGTAAATATTCTTGATCTACTCCAGGTGCTAAATTTTTAATAACTTCTTGATAAATTTCAGAATTATAAAATCGAAGTTGATTTGATGGTGATTTATAATTACTTGGTAATCCAGTTATATCACAATAATGTTTTCTTGGTAATAAACTAGGTGGTGCTGTAATTGAATTATAAGTAGGAGTATCAAATTTTAAATTAGTTTTAGCTTGTAAATATTTAATTTCATCACTTATTAATTGTCTACTTGGTTTATATCTTCTATTAATTGGAGTTTTTCTATTTGGATTTTGTTTAAAATTATGATTTTTAGTAGTTATTTCCAGAATTTCATGTAATTTATCAATCAGATTGGTATTTATAGGTGTACCTGTCATTGAACGAATTGGTGTATTAGACATTATTTTCAATATTGATATTTTGTGATTAAATTGATATAGTTGTAATTAATTAATTAAATAAATAAATAAAACTTCAGTTTATTTTTTTTTTCATGCCGTTTATTACCAACACCAATTATTCTGATCAAGTAGATTTTTTTTTTTTTTTTTCTACTGTGTGTCTGTGTGGTTCATCAATAAAAATAAAATCAAATTCCCACTCAAACTGATAACACTTTTTTTTTCTCTTTCTCTTTATCATTTCTAATCTATACTTTAAACTCATTATAATTATGGGGATTGGACTTTATGCTATTGTATCAGGTACTTTAATAACTGGTGCAGCAAATTCTTTACTTACAAAATATCAAGATAATCAATGTGTTGAAAATTGTCATGATCCAAATCCAGCTAATCATAAAACTTTTAATCAACCAGGTATTCAAACCATGCAAATGTTTCTTGGTGAATTAGGAATGTATTTAGTATTTTTGATATATAAATGGTATAATCAAAGAAAACAATATATTCAACTTAATAGTAGTGATGAAAATGATCAACAACAACAAGGACAAATTCAAGAAACATCTATTTTTCAAAGTTTTAAATTGGCAATTCCAGCAATTTGTGATTTAAGTTGTACTACTTTATTAAATATTGGATTAATTTATACACCTGTTTCAATATATCAAATGTCAAGAGGTTCAGTAGTATTATTTGTTGCTATATTATCAGTATTATTTCTTAAAAGAAAAATTACAAAATTAGAATGGATGTCATTATTTTTAGTTACTTTAGGTATTGGAATTGTTGGATTAAGTGGATCAAGAAATTCAAAAACTTCAAATTTAAATATTGATGGAATTGAAGAATCTCCTGCATTAATTATATTTGGGATTTTTTTAATTATATCAGCAACTTTATTACAAGGATTTCAATTTGTTATTGAAGAACATATATTAGAAAAAAATCCAATTATTCCATTACAATTAGTTTATATTGAAGGATTTTATGGATTATCAATTATGATTATAATTTCATTAATTTTAAATTTTATAATTGGATCAATTGAATCATCAGAAAATTTTAAAAATTCTCCATTTAATTTATCATTAGCAATTAATCAAGTTTTAAATAATAAAATTATATTAATTTCATCATTATTAATTCTGTTATCAATTGCAATTTTTAATTATTGTGGTCTTTCAATTACTCATAGAATTTCAGCAACTGCAAGATCAACTGTTGATACTTGTAGAACTTTATTAGTTTGGTTAGTTGCTATTTCAATGCATTGGGAATCTTTTCATTTATTACAATTTTCTGGGTTTTTAATATTAGTATTTGGTACTTTATGTTTTAATGGAGTTTTAAAACCTGAAAATTGGTCATTTATTCCAATTTGGTTGAAAAATGATACAACTGGAAATGAAAGAGATCGTTTAATTAATGTTGTTGATGAAATTGATGAACCAATTGAAAGAATGTAAAAATATCAATAAATCAATAAAGTTTAGTCAAAAAAAAAAAAAAAAAAATTAGTTAGATTTATACTAAATTTAAATAAAAAGAAAATTTTCATTTTTTTTTTTTTGCAACCGGAATAGAGTTATCTATTGATGAAAATGTTGATTTACAACTACAAACAAGATTATAAATATTGAAAATCATCATGAGATTAATAAACCATTGATAGTAATTAATGATATTGTCCACCTAATCTAGAATTATTTATCTATTAAATTTAATTAATCATTATACATTCTAAATCTTCCTCACCTATTCTATACCATACCACACCTTAGTGGTGGTGGTGGTGGTGGTGGCAGGAAAGATAAAAAAAAATCCCTCATATATGATGCCATACGGATCATATGGAATGTACAACACAACACAGTATAATATTTTATTGTACATTAGATAAATTATTATAACTGTAGATATAAGCCTCATCGTCATCATTATCAACAATTGTACATGTACTATCATCATTGTATCACGTGATTCAAAGTTTAAATATCCGAGAGATTTTTTTTTTTTTTTGCTTTGTTCTCGAATATTTTTGTTGTGGGGGAAAAAAAAAGATTTCCATTATATAAAGCAAATAAAAAAAAAAGATTTTCGTTCTTTGGATTATTTGAAGGGTTTTTTTCTCAACCAATGAATTATTGACAAGAGGTCATCATTTAATTATCAAAGACATTAGATTTAAGTATTGATAGTATTGATTTTCTTGTTGTTTTCGATTTACTTCGTTGCATTTATTTATTTTTTGTTCATATAGACAGTTTTTTTTTTTTTTTTTTTTTTAATTATTTATTATTTCATTTGTTTTTGCATAATTTATTTTATTAATGAAGACATGAAGATATCAACAAAGATTATTTCAACTACATTTCCTCGAAGGACAATTCATACACTTAGATTACCAAAATATAGACATCGTCATGATCATAATCATCAACATGATGATGATCATTTAATAACTCCATTAGATTTATATGATAAAAGAGTTGAAGAAGGTAAACTTCAAGATGATCCATATCAACGTAAAATAATTACTTCATTATCAAAATTACATGAAAATTTATCTGATTATTATCCACCTGAAGTTCATATTCCAACAATTTCTGAATTAACTCCAAAAATAGGAATTGCTAAAATATTTAGTTCATTTTTTGGTAAAAATGATGATAATTCATCAAGTAAAGTTCAACCATTTAAAAATCCAGAAGATATTAAATTAAATCCAGTTAAAGGAATTTATTTATATGGTGATGTTGGATGTGGTAAAACTATGTTGATGGATTTATTTTATGATACAATACCTAATCATTTAACTAAAACAAGAGTTCATTTTCATAATTTTATGCAAAATTTACATAAACGATCACATCAATTAAAAATTGAAAATAATAAAGAAGATTTTGATGTTATTCCATTATTAGCTGCTGAAATTGCTAGTAAATCAACAGTATTATGTTTTGATGAAATGCAAGTTCATGATGTTGCTGATGCAATGTTATTAAGAAGATTATTAATGATTTTATTAATGAAACATCATATTATTTTATTTGCTACTTCAAATAGAGCCCCAGATGAATTATATTTAAATGGAATTCAACGTGCTAGTTTTATACCATGTATTCAATTAATTAAAGCAGAATGTAATGTTGTTTATTTATTAAGTGATAGAGATTATAGAAAAATTAAAATGGCTAAACATACTCCAACTCCTTTAGGTTCACCATTTTATTTTGGTAAATTAGGTACAATTGAAGAACAAGATCATATTAATAAATGGTGGGATTATTTTGCAGGTGAAAAAAATATTAAATCAATTGAAAATTATAAAATTTCAGTTTGGGGTAGAGAATTAATTGTTCCAAAAGCATATCCTCCAAAAGTTGGACAATTTACATTTCAAGAAATTTGTGGACAACCAAAATCAGCAGGAGATTATTTATCATTAGCTAAAGAAATGGAAGGAATTATAATTACTGATATACCATTTATTGATTCAAGAGATGAATTAAGAAGATTTATTACTTTAATTGATGCATTATATGATTCTCATAGAAAAATAGCTTTAAGTAGTGAATTTGATTTTAATCATTTTGTTACAATGGATGAAAGTATTGAAGAAGGATTTGCATTTTCAAGAACAATTAGTAGATTAAGTCAAATGAGTACTATTGAATGGATTGAAAGAGGAGATTAAGAATAATTAAAATTTTAAATCTAACTTATGGAAAACAAAAAACCAAAAACCAAAAACCAAAAACCAAAAAAACCTAAAAAAACGAAAAAAAAAAAAACGAATGAATAATATATTAAACGTTGTATTAATATACAGTATATTTATTATAATAAATACATAACGAAAGTAATAAAATGTCGAAAATGACAAAAGTAGGAACGGGGGGGTATTAACGAAAGTAAAAAATCTATAATAGAATGATAACGAATGGATAACAAAAGGTAATAAAAAGTAAAAAAAAAAATAATCATAAAACTTATAAATTTTTTGAAATTAAATCATTATGAAGTGGGACATTAAATAGTATTAAAGAACATTCATCATCTGAAATTTGATCATCATCAACTTCTTCATCAAAAGTTTGTTTTCTTAATTTTTCTCTTTGTTTAGATTCAATATTAGTAATATATCTAGTTTTTGTTCTATTTAGCATTGGTTTATTATTATTATTATTATTATTAGAATGATTTGATTGTAAAACAGGTACACTAAATGATCTTTGAACAGGAGGTTTTGGAGAAGATAATTGCAGCAGAATAGTTGTAGTTGAAGAATGAATTGATGAAGGAATAGAAAATAATGATGCATTATCATGACTTATTGTTGATGAAGTTGAAGTATCAGATCTTCTTTTTAATAATTTTGCTGTATAATAATCACCTGGTCTTTTTGGTGTAATAGAATTATTATTATTATTAGATGATGATAATTGATGATTAAAAAGTGTTGAAGAACTTGAATTACCATGATATGTATTTATAGATGTAGTAGATTGAGCTCTATGATAAACTGGTGGTGGTGGATTTGGGAAAGATTGACTTTTGTTGACATGTTTCTTGGTATTAAGATTTATTTCAATCATTTAAATTTAAATTTAGATATAGATATAAGGGATAGATAATAAGTGATAGATATATAACGAATGGTATAGGTTTAAATATAGTAAATAAAAAAATCAAAAAAAAAAAAAAAAAATGATAAATTTCAAAGATCGTATAGAAAGATATCAAATATATATATATATATAAAAAAAAAAAAAAATTCTACGAAGAAAAAGAAAAACCCATCTAATGTGAAATTAGAATTGTTATATATTTTATTAATAAATTGGTAGTAGTGTAAGAGTTATCAAAAAAAGAAAAAAAAAAAAAAAAGCAAAAATCAAAAAGCAAAAAGCAAAAGCAAAAACAAAAACAGAATAAAATTTCCTGTATGAACTAATTCTGTACTTTAGAAGTGTATGTAATATTTATTACTACTGTACAATAATTAGAATGTCTCTCTTTCTCTCTTTCTCTCTTTCTATTACATACAGTAAAGACAATTTCTTGTATTTACACACAAATCAAGAATCTGATCATCATAGTACAGTAGTAATAGAATTGTACAATAATACAATACAAATTAATACTCTCTGTGTGTGTGTACAGTTAATAAATTGATGTAGAGAAATTCAATTTTATCCTTTTTTTTTTTTTATCTATTTCATTTATTTTTAGTTTTTGTACATTGTGGTATTATCATCATAATTGGTTAATTATGTACTAGAGTTTGCTCTATTTCAAATTTGTAATATGAAATTTTCATCATTATCATCATCACCAATACACTTCTTTATCTTACTTATTATTAGGTCTTTAATATTTTGTAAAATAGCTCCTGTGTATTTAAATGTTAATGGTCTAGAATCTTATATACACAGAAAGACATGATCAACATCACAATAACATTGAGAACGTAAATACAAATACAAAAAATTGTGTGAATTGGTACTGTATGTTTATACTGTACTGTAGAGTATGTTAACATTTTTGTATTATAAACAAAATGGTAGTGCACTCATAACCAGAAATATTATTGACTGATTTTGTCCATCGAATTGCCTAAACGAGAAGGAATGCAAAAGAAATTTCTTTTTTCTTTGTTTTTGTTTTTCGTTTTTTTGTTAAAAAAAAAAAAAAAACGTACACTGTAGGATGGTGTTTATATACCGGATATATTACCCTTGTGCTTGTGTAACTGATCTATTAATGTAATGTGTAATGAAATACACAGAACAAACCGGATAAAACAGATGATTCAGGGATGAAATATAGCAATTAAAATAAAGGATAATAGCGGAAACCGGACGGAGATAGGGAGAGATGTATACTGTGGAAAGGTGATGAGATAAAAAGATAAAGAAGAAGGAGAGAAGAAGATGCATCCATTTATTTTATTAATTAACTGATAACGTTTGTAACTTATCTTTGGATAGAGACAGAAAATGAAAATGAAAAAAACAATCATCCATGTGTGTATTAAATATTCCTAGATTAATGAAGTGTAAATTAAGTACAGATGTATAAATCAAAATGTACATTTGAATTCCTTATTTTTTTTCACTTAAATATCAACAGGGGGTGGGGCAAAGTGGTTTAAAAATGATGAGTGTAATTCCTTCCATACGCTTGAATTTCTCGGATACAGTCAATTTAATTTGTAACTTATTATTACTGTATATTTTAATTAAAAAAATACCCGATATCATTCGTTCCTACTAATATTAATTATAATATTATTAGACAAAAAGAAAAGCTTGTGGTTTTATATTTTATATACTAAAAATAACCAACAATTTTAACAATATAATCTAACCTCTACTCCACCCGACTCCTTTTCACTCCTCCTCCTCCTCCTCCTCCTCCTCCTCCTCCTCCTCCTCCTCCTCCTCCTCCTCCTCCTCGATGTGTATAGTGATAACTCAAGTTGCTTTTTCTTATATTGTTGTATTGTTTTGTTGTGTTGTGTTGTGTTGTGTTGTGCTGCATTGCTCTCTCTCTTTCTCTCTCTTTCTCTCTCGGTATCATTTCAGTCATTAATAACACAACAAAATAATATCCGGGTCCTCCCCCCTTACGGTATTTTGCTTAGCTTTTTTTTTTCTATCCCCTACTTTTTAATTCCTGCTCGAATAAAACACAAAATCTAACTTGTTCAATATTCCCATCTTGTCCGAAAATTGTCTGTTTTTGTATACACGACTAATCACTAATGACGCCTTAATAAAAGAAAAAGGATCTGTTTTCTATTTATTTGTTCACTGGGACACGCATCAAGGAGATATTTGCAAAAAAAAAAAAAAGGATATTTTAATAATATACTATACTTTACAATATAAAGGGGATACAGTATTAATCAAGGCCTTAATTGTACTTGTACACGAAATATCAAGTTATATCCCTGTGTAGATTTTTCTTTATTTTGTCTCAATTCATGGATCTGTGTCTTTTTTTTTGAATATTCGATGTATATTTCATGTCAAACTGACTATATACAATAAAACGTTTTACATTTGCTTTTCGATATGGATCATGTACATTATAAATTGTAACAGATTTATTAGCACATAATCTTCTAATACAGGTACAAAATTCTTCTATTCTTTTACTTTATCTTTTATTCCATTATACTACGGGTTTAATATACTGTTATATTTGTGCATTCGTAAAAAAAAAAAAAAAAAAAAAAAAATTAAACTCAATTATAACTTAAATGATTCAATTAAATCATTATAAAATTCTCGTAATTTCTTTGATTTAATAACTTTATTCTGAACAGTTTTATTATTTTCATCATATTGTTTTTCTAATAAATCTTGTAATATTTCAATGGCTTGATTTTCGGGAAATTCATCACATCCAAGTAACATTTCACTCCAATTAATATATAAATCAGCTAATTCATCAGGATCTTTAAATTGTGATAATACAGCTTTTGAATAAATTATATCTGCTGTTTTATAATCTTTTCTACTCGCATAAATATCAATATATTTCTCCCAAATTTGACTTAATTTATAATCTTTCACCGTGGTTACTTTTAATGGATTAATTGATCGAATAGCATCAGTTAATGTTTGAATAAGTTTATTTAAATCATCCTTAACAAGTTCAAATCTAGTAAACCATGTATCTAAATTATTAATATTTTGTCGTAATAAAGCATCATTAATTAACATTTTTCTTTTATCTATTAATTCTTCAAATCGATCCATTCGAAACAGTAAGATATCCAATTTTATTTCTTTATTTGAATCTTCAATTAATTGATTTTCTTCAAATTCAAGATATTTATCATAAATTAAAACAAAATCAGATAATGTCTTACATTCTTTAATTCCCCTATTGTAATAATATCTAATTTTTTCAATATTATTGCGTTTGATGAAAAATTCTGTCACTTTAAGATATAATCTTCCCAATTGATCAGGATAATCAATCATGGCACATTCAATGATATCTTCAAATACATCATCATCATCATTTCGAGGTGGAAGTTCTATTAGAATATCAATATATTCAAATAAATTTTGAACAATCGATTTTGGTAAATTTAAATATTCATTACTATTATCAAGTATTTGCTGATATAATTTTCTTGATTCAATAATATCTCCAAATTCTCGAAGTTTATCAATAATATTATTTAAATTCATCTCATTGGGTACTTCACCTTTAAGTGCTGAAGGATCCAAATAATCCTTGTATTTCAAATATATTTTAACTCCAGTTAATCCACCAATGAAATCAGCAAATTCTAAATATATTGGCCAAATATCTTTATGTTCAATTATGGGCAAATTTTGTAAACATTGATTAAATGTTCTTCTAATCTTCGTTATATCATAAGATTGTTGTGATTTCAAATATTGTATATATTGTAACCAAATAGATTTTTCTTTTCGAAGATTAATCAAACAATTTTCAAATACTTCATTGACACTATTAGGATGAATATTTGGTTCTTGTAAGATCAATTCTATTAGATTTTCCCATAATTTTTTGGAATTAGGAATGGCTTTGACAGCACGAAATGCAATGAATAATTTATTCTCCAACAGGGAATTTATTTTAAATTTATAATATGATATCCATGTTGATACATCATTTGGATCTCGTGATATCGATTCTTCATATGATATATCTTCTTTAGTAATTAGTTTATTTAGATCAAACTCCATAACCTTTGTTTTTTTTTTTTTTATTCAATCTTACCTCATCTGTATCTGTATACGATTTCTTTCTTCTGTATCTCATGAGAGAAAAAAAAAAAAAAAAAAAAAATATCCTGTCGCATTAATTAATTTTATTTCTGGTTCACGCACACACACATTAATTTATCAACAATCAATAAAAAAAAAAGTTCGACAGGAAATCCTTCACCACTAAAGGGAAAAAAAAAAAGAGAATCCCACGCAACGCAAGGTAATTTTATATTAGACGATAGAGAGATAAACTTGATTTAATTCTATTCTTCATTCAATTGTTGTTTTTAATTTTATTTAGCAGTTTTCTTTTTTTTTTTTTTTTTTAGCAAACCATTGAATAATCATCAGTTAACTATGTCAGGTGCTGGTAATCGTGAACAAGTTTTCCCAACTCGTATGACTTTAGGTCTTATGAAGAGTAAATTAAAAGGAGCTCAACAAGGACATTCATTATTAAAAAGAAAATCTGAAGCATTGACAAAAAGATTTAGAGATATAACTCAAAGAATTGATGATGCTAAAAGAAAAATGGGTAGAGTTATGCAAACTGCTGCTTTTTCATTAGCAGAAGTTCAATATGCAACTGGTGATAATATTTCTTATCAAGTTCAAGAATCAGTATCAAAAGCAAGATTTCAAATTAAAGCAAAACAAGAAAATGTTTCTGGTGTTTTCTTACCTACTTTTGAAAGTCATATTAATGAAGATGTTAATGATTTTAAATTAACTGCTCTTGCAAGAGGTGGTCAACAAGTTCAAAAAGCAAAATTAATTTATACTAAAGCAGTTGAAACTTTGGTTGAATTGGCTTCATTACAAACAGCATTTATTATTTTGGATGAAGTTATTAAAATCACTAATAGAAGAGTTAATGCCATTGAACATGTTATTATTCCAAGAACTGAAAATACCATTGCTTATATTAATGGTGAACTTGATGAAATGGATCGTGAAGAATTTTATCGATTAAAGAAAGTTCAAGAAAAGAAACAAGAAGCTGCAGCTGCAGCTGAAGCAGAAGATAATTTGAAATTGGCTCTTGCTGAAGGTGATACAAATGAACAAGAAATTCAACAAGAAGTAGAAGCCTTGGATATTAGAGCTGATGAAAAAAGTGAAGAGGCAGATATTCTTCAAGAAAAAGAAGATGATGTTATATTTTAAGTACTCACACACACACACACACACACAAAATATACATACATTTTTGTAATCTGAATTAATATTTGAATGTTAATCTAATGAGATGATGTATATTTTTAATCTATGGACATGTATATCCTCCATCAACTGCAAGGTTTGCTCCAGTAGTAAAAGTCGATGCATTTGAAGCTAAATACAAGTAAGCTCCTACCAATTCTTGAGGTAAACCTTCTCTACCTAATGGAGTCAATTGCCACCATTTCTTTTTCATTTCAATATCAGCAAATTCCGCGATTTCAGTAGCAATATAACCTGGAGAAATAGCATTAACTCTAGCACCAAAACTTGCCCATTCAACAGCTAAAGATTTAGCTAAATGAGTACAAGCAGCTTTTGCGGCATTATATGGAGCTTGTAATTGTGGTACATTAACAATAGATCCTGACATTGAAGATGTAATTATTAAACTACCAGTTTTATTTTTTTTTGAAAATTTGTCCAACAGTATGACAACAATAATAAACACCATTTAAATCACAATCAATGATTTTTTTCCATTTATCATATCCTTGAACATCAATTTCAGGTCCATGAGTCCATGCAATACCAGCATTAGCAACAAATATATCAATGGTTCCAAAATCTTTTTCAATTTGTTTTATAACTTTTTTCAACTTCTTCAGGATCACTTATATTACATTTATATGCTTTTGCATGAACTCCATAAGTTTCAATTAAATGTTCAGCTTTGTCATCAGCAGGATTTGAATTATACCAGATAGCAACATCAGCACCAGCTTGAGCATAAGCTTCAGCAACTGCCCAACCAATACCACCAGATGATCCAGTCACTGAGGCAACTTTACCCTTAAGGGAAAATAATTCAATTGCATGATGGGGTAATTTTGGTGGTTGAGTAGGTAATGGACCTAATGCCGCATTAGTGAATGAAATAACTTCTTCAGCTTGTTTTTGTTGTGGAGTACTCATTTTAAATGTATAATCTATTAAATATTAATGGTTATGAACAAAGTTGTTTTAATCAAGAAAGAAATAAAGAAAGAAAAATTGAAATGTTGAACCGGAGTGTAAATTGAGTCGGTATTTATAGTTCCGGGATTGGTAAAAATAATTTGAACACCCAACGATTTAAACAATTTAAAGTAGAACAATGCTCGGTATATTAATCGCTTGTTCCAGGAAATTTTATTTTTTTGGGGGAGCAGTAAGAGGCGTCAACAGCAATGATTAGAAAATATCAAAGAAGTGGGGGAGGGGAGAATAAATGTATGAAAATTAACCCAAAAATCGAGATTTTTACTTACCAAACTTCTCGGCGCGAAATTTACGGATTACGGAGTGAAAATTTAAAAATAATAACAGAGATTATGCACGTTGTTATAATTGAGAATTGCCTCGGAGTAATTAATACCATGGTCTAGTCTTCTCATTGGTCATTGAGTCTACTACATGATGATACACTTAATATTATTATTTATAAGATCATCTTGATCATTTTGCTTTATTCATAAAGATTTCATGATGTCATGTTAATATCATCTACGTCATTTGCATTTTTCATCATCTTGGCCCCGGATCAGCAAAAAAAAAAAAAAAAAAAAAATTAATTATTATATTAATCTGCACCCAAAACTGTAATGATCATGATGTCATCTCATGCAAATATTATGTTGCAAAACAAAATTACACACCTACAGTACATTGCAAAACAAAAAAAAAAAGCAAAAAAGAAGACTAATATCGAAACACTTATGTTAATTCTAAATATAATATATCCTAAAGAAACAAAGAAAAATAAAAACTGTATCAAACAATTTATTTTTTTTTTTTTAATTCTATTTATTTTGGTCGTGATTCTAAACAACAGTGTAACCACCATCAACATTCAAATCAGCACCAGTAGTAAAAGAAGAAGCATCTGATGCCAAATACAAATAAGCACCTACCAATTCTCTTGGATTAGCTTCTCTACCCAATGGAGTCAATTGTAACCATTTTGCTTTAACATCAGGATCAGCAAACGAACTTAATTTGGTGGCAATATAACCGGGAGAAACAGAATTAACTCTTGCAAATGGAGCCCATTCAACAGCTAAAGATTTAGATAAATGTTTAACCCCAGCTTTTGCAGCATTATAAGCAGCTTGTAATTGTGGAACATTAACAATTGTAGCTGACATACTAGCAGTGAAAATAAATGAACCTTTACCATTTTTTCTAAAAATTGGTCCTACATAATGAGCAGTATAATAAGCACTATTAAGATCATCATCAACAAGTTTTTTCCATTGATCAACTCCTTTAACATCAATTTCAGGACCATCTTTCCAAGCAGTACCAGCATTGGCAACAAAAATATCAATGGTTCCAAAATCTTTTTCAATTTGAGAAATTACTTCTTCAACATGATTTGGATCAGTAACATTACATTGATAAGCCTTTGAACGAACTCCATATTTTTCAACTAAATATTTAGCTTTATCATCAGCAGGATGAGAATTGTACCAAATGGCAACATCAGCTCCAGCTTGAGCATAACCTTCAGCAACTGCCCAACCAATACCACCAGATGATCCAGTCACTGAGGCAACTTTACCCTTAAGGGAAAATGCATCCAATATATTATCTGGTAAAGTTGGGGCGTTGGCTGGTAATGGACCTAAAGCAGCATTGGTGTAAGAAATAGTTTCATTGGAACTCATGGTGGAATCTAATTGTTTATAAGTTTGAGATAGTCTTCTAATTGAAGTAGTAGATGTTATGGTAGGATTATAAACTTTTGTAATAAAGTTTTTCGGTAGTGATATTTCTTTTCAAAATTTTAAAAAAAAAGGGTGATATTGGGAATCCCTTATCCTATTTATAGTTTTTTTTTTTTTTTTTTGAAAAATTTGGAAAATAAACTATTCCAAAAATTCCGGATATAGTTTATTGTAATCGATGTAGTTTAGTTCGGAAGAAGTAAATCTTACGAACAGTTAGTTTATTCCATACGGGGAAGAGTGTGTGGTGGTGGTTTAAAAAGAATGATACATTGCAATGTTGTCCAATGTGTGGCGGTTGAATCGTGGGGTATGAGAGTAACACCATACAGTAGTTTTCAGTTTGGCTCTCTTATTAAACAAGTCATAGGTTTATTCAAAATTGCTGTATTGAATAATATATTACTAAATTAATTAAATAGAAAGTTTGGATTAACCGGAATTGCCATAATTGGCTAATTATGATTTTAAACATGTCAAAAACTCCTTATTTCATGGCGGAAGCCAAGAGCAAAAAGAATTTACTTGAAATTTTTCTAGAATTGCTCTTCCTCGCACTTTAATTTTTCTCTATTGTTGCATTGATTTATGAAAATGACATCACTGTTTACAAATGTCAAAACTACTATTCTTATATGCAGTCCCATACTGTTCATGTCTCAATGAAACCACCACAATTTTTTGATTGCTACTGCACTTTTAAAGATTATAGAGTATTCAACTTCGATATTGTTTTGATTGGTCTGGTACAACTAAATTTATCAATTATTACTAAGATCTTATTGTTTTTTTTTATTTTGACATTTCTTGGAGTCTTCTTATGACATATTTGGGGATTCAGGGTTCACCAAAAAAAAAAAAAAAATTGCACCCAGGTTTGAAATTCTTGTAAGAGAATTTTACACATCAATTTCGAGAGAATAACAATGTTGAAAATAATACATATACTAATTAAATAAGAAACAAGTAATATATTGTCTATATAAATCTATAAAATAATAAATAAGAAAAGTCATTAAATTGACTATAATCAATGAATACCGAAACGAAATTAATAATTGAACGAAAGAAAAAAAAACCAAAGCAAACCATAATAGACTCTAAAAAAAAAAAATGTAATGCCGGAAATCTCTAAAATAAATAAAAAATTAAACGAAATGAAATCAAACAAAAGCAGAACTTTTTCTCTAACATTGATTAATTGGTAAATACTGTAACTAAAGCAAATAATATGAATGTTAAAATCATAGAAGAACCTCTAGATAAAGCGCTTGCAGAACCTTCGTAAGTATTGACAGCTGGAGTATTAGAAGCTGAAATAGGAGAGTCTGAAGATGATGATGTTTCCTGTTGCATGACTGATGTGGACGATTGTGTAACTAAAGTCAATGGTTTATGTAATTGAGTAGTGATGATGGATCCATTAGAATCTTGATTAGATGATGAATTTTCATTACCAGAGTTATTGGAACTGCTTTCACCTGAGTTGGAATCATCACCAGTGAAATTGGAATTGCCAGCAGTAGAATTGGAGCCATCACCAGTGGAATCATTACCATCTGGAGTTGTACCAGAAGTTGGAACACCATTCATTTCAGTAGTTGCCGTGGTGGTAGTTGACAAAGTTACAATACCAGGCTTATGACCATTGTTTGCATCACCAAGGGATTTAGCATCAGATGAGTCTTCATCAGTTGAATTATCTACCAAAGGAGCATCTGTGGATGACAGGTCAGTTGATTTGCTAGTTGGTAAAGCATTTGATGGAAAATTGGATGATACGACGGTTCTTAAAGTTTCATTTGGAGAATCATTAGAAGCAAGACCATTTGATGTAGGAATGGTAATGACACCGGGATTGGAAGTGATACTGCTACTTAATGAAGAAACTTGTTCAACAGGAACTCCAGAACTGCCGGTAACTGAAGTGCCAACTGTTGTTGTTGAAATAGCTTCAGTAGATTGAGTACCAATGGTAGCTTCAGTGTTTCCTGAATTTGCTGGTTCATTTTCTGAATTATGGGGGTAGCTTGTGCTGTAACTAGAAGATGAAGCAGATTCTTTAGCTGTCTCATTTTCTGTACTACCGTCCGTAGAAGATGTAGCCAGTTCATTAACATTAGATTCAATGGCAGAAGAAACAAATTCATCATCAATATTTCCATTAGCAGTGCTGATAGAATCTAACTCAGTAGGAACTGGATCAAATTCAGTAGCTTCTAATGTTGCAGTTGAACTAATGGAATCAATGTCAGTAGCAGCATATATTGGGTCGCCTGATGATGAGTATTGTGACATGGTAGTGTTCACATAATGAGGACGTGATGACAAAGGTAAAATACTAGGATAGGAAGTTACTGAGCTGACAGAAATAGTAGAAATTGTACTTGAACTCATCAAGTTATCCGACTCTGCTGAAACCAGATCCGGAATACAGGTAGGGCAAATAGACAAAGCATCTGAGGAATGACTCAGTACAGAAATACAAGTTGGGCAAACAGATGATGAAACACCAACAGATGATGAAGCAACAACAACAAGTGATTCAGGATCAAGAGTTAATGGATAATCTTCACTTGAGGAAGAGGAAGCAACAGTTGAACTAGATTCAAAGGCAGATGATGAAACAACAACTGAACTAGATTCAATGGCAGAAAATGATTCAACTGAACTGAATGGATCGGCTGATGGTAAAACAGCAGCAGCAAGTGATTCAGGATCAAGGGTTAATGGATAATCTTCACTTGAGGAAGAGGAAGCAACAACTGAACTAGATTCAATGATAGATGATGAAACAACAACTGAACTAGATTCAATGACAGATGATGAAGCAACAACAACAAGTGATTCAGGATCAAGGGTTAATGGATAATCTTCACTTGAGGAAGAGGAAACAACAGCTGAACTAGATTCAATGACAGATGATGAAGCAACAACAACAAGTGATTCAGGATCAAGGGTTAATGGATAATCTTCACTTGAGGAAGAGGAAACAACAGCTGAGCTAGATTCAATGACAGATGATGAAGCAACAACAACAAGTGATTCAGGATCAAGGGTTAATGGATAATCTTCACTTGAGGAAGAGGAAGCAACAGCTGAACTAGATTCAAAGGCAGATGATGAAACAACAACTGAACTAGATTCAATGGCAGAAAATGATTCAACTGAACTGAATGGATCGGCTGATGGTAAAACAGCAGCAGCAAGTGATTCAGGATCAAGGGTTAATGGATAATCTTCACTTGAGGAAGAGGAAGCAACAGCTGAACTAGATTCAAAGGCAGATGATGAAACAACAACTGAACTAGATTCAATGGCAGAAAATGATTCAACTGAACTGAATGGATCGGCTGATGGTAAAACAGCAGCAGCAAGTGATTCAGGATCAAGGGTTAATGGATAATCTTCACTTGAGGAAGAGGAAGCAACAACTGAACTAGATTCAATGATAGATGATGACTCAAAAGAAGAAACTTCAACAACCGAATATGCTTCACCGCTGGACAGTGATTCAGTAGATGAATAATATGGTTCAATGATGTGAACAGTGTCAACACCACCATGAGTAGCAGTTTCAGTGGAGGTAGTAGCAACTGAGACATCTTCATATTCAGTAACAGTGACAGTTGGGTTGACTGGTTCAATGATATGAACAGTATCAGTACCACCATGAGTAGCAGTTTCAGTGGAGGTAGTAGCAACTGAGACATCTTCATATTCAGTAACAGTGACAGTTGGGTTGACTGGTTCAATGATATGAACAGTGTCAACACCACCATGAGTAGCAGTTTCAGTGGAGGTAGTAGCAACTGAGACATCTTCATATTCAGTAACAGTGACAGTTGGGTTGACTGGTTCAATGATATGAACAGTATCAGTACCACCATGAGTAGCAGTTTCAGTGGAGGTAGTAGCAACTGAGACATCTTCATATTCAGTAACAGTGACAGTTGGGTTGACTGGTTCAATGATGTGAACAGTGTCAACACCACCATGAGTAGCAGTTTCAGTGGAGGTAGTAGCAACTGAGACATCTTCATATTCAGTAACAGTGACAGTTGGGTTGACTGGTTCAATGATATGAACAGTATCAGTACCACCATGAGTAGCAGTTTCAGTGGAGGTAGTAGCAACTGAGACATCTTCATATTCAGTAACAGTGACAGTTGGGTTGACTGGTTCAATGATGTGAACAGTGTCAACACCACCATGAGTAGCAGTTTCAGTGGAGGTAGTAGCAACTGAGACATCTTCATATTCAGTAACAGTGACAGTTGGGTTGACTGGTTCAATGATATGAACAGTATCAGTACCACCATGAGTAGCAGTTTCAGTGGAGGTAGTAGCAACTGAGACATCTTCATATTCAGTAACAGTGACAGTTGGGTTGACTGGTTCAATGATATGAACAGTATCAGTACCACCATGAGTAGCAGTTTCAGTGGAGGTAGTAGCAACTGAGACATCTTCATATTCAGTAACAGTGACAGTTGGGTTGACTGGTTCAATGATATGAACAGTATCAGTACCACCATGAGTAGCAGTTTCAGTGGAGGTAGTAGCAACTGAGACATCTTCATATTCAGTAACAGTGACAGTTGGGTTGACTGGTTCAATGATGTGAACAGTATCAGTACCACCATGAGTAGCAGTTTCAGTGGAGGTAGTAGCAACTGAGACATCTTCATATTCAGTAACAGTGACAGTTGGGTTGACTGGTTCAATGATATGAACAGTATCAGTACCACCATGAGTAGCAGTTTCAGTGGAGGTAGTAGCAACTGAGACATCTTCATATTCAGTAACAGTGACAGTTGGGTTGACAGGTTCAATGATGTGAACAGTATCAGTACCACCATGAGTAGCAGTTTCAGTGGAGGTAGTAGCAACTGAGACATCTTCATATTCAGTAACAGTGACAGTTGGGTTGACTGGTTCAATGATATGAACAGTATCAGTACCACCATGAGTAGCAGTTTCAGTGGAGGTAGTAGCAACTGAGACATCTTCATATTCAGTAACAGTGACAGTTGGGTTGACAGGTTCAATGATGTGAACAGTATCAGTACCACCATGAGTAGCAGTTTCAGTGGAGGTAGTAGCAACTGAGACATCTTCATATTCAGTAACAGTGACAGTTGGGTTGACTGGTTCAATGATATGAACAGTGTCAACACCACCATGAGTAGCAGTTTCAGTGGAGGTAGTAGCAACTGAGACATCTTCATATTCAGTAACAGTGACAGTTGGGTTGACTGGTTCAATGATATGAACAGTATCAGTACCACCATGAGTAGCAGTTTCAGTGGAGGTAGTAGCAACTGAGACATCTTCATATTCAGTAACAGTGACAGTTGGGTTGACTGGTTCAATGATGTGAACAGTATCAGTACCACCATGAGTAGCAGTTTCAGTGGAGGTAGTAGCAACTGAGACATCTTCATATTCAGTAACAGTGACAGTTGGGTTGACTGGTTCAATGATATGAACAGTATCAGTACCACCATGAGTAGCAGTTTCAGTGGAGGTAGTAGCAACTGAGACATCTTCATATTCAGTAACAGTGACAGTTGGGTTGACTGGTTCAATGATGTGAACAGTATCAGTACCACCATGAGTAGCAGTTTCAGTGGAGGTAGTAGCAACTGAGACATCTTCATATTCAGTAACAGTGACAGTTGGGTTGACTGGTTCAATGATGTGAACAGTGTCAGTACCACCTAATGTATTAGTCACAGTGTATGTAGTAGTTGATAAAATGTCGTCGTATTCTGTAATTGTTGCAGTTGGATTTGGAGGAAAGATTACATGCACGGTATCCGTACCCCCATGAGTATCCTTTTGAGTAGTAGTAGTTGGAACAATAACTTGTCCAATTTCAGTTGTAGTAACTGTTGGATTAGGGGTGGGAGTAGCAATAAAAATGGTATCAACAGAATCAGTAGTTGCAGTAACAGTGTATGTAGTTGTTGCTACACCGGTCCAACCAGTATAAACAGTAGTTGTTGTATGATAAGGTTCATCGACTATAACAGTAGCGGTACCACCAATATCTGCAGTTATAGTTGAGTAGGAAGTTGTAACACCAATGTATGAAGTAGTTATAGTTGTAGTTGGGATAGGAACATTAACTGCAATAGTTTTTGTCTTATCTGTATTTTTGTCAAATGGCAATGTGGTAACGGCTGTAGTAGTACCGGTACCAGTAATGGTAGTGACCACGATTTCAACACCTTCCGAGTCGGGATCACCATTTGTGTACGGAGACCATCTCTTGGAGATAGAATCATCATGAGATCTACCATTTGCACAAACATACTTGATGGTGTAAGACACGGTATATTGAGTGGTAGTAGGTGCTTTAATATAAGCATTGATAAATGGACGGAAACCTTTTGGAATAGACTGGAAAGTAATACTATAACTTGTGGTGGTACACAGTGTAGTATATGAAAAACTGTTCAGATCGGTAGGATAAAACCAATCATTTAATTGACTTGTAATACCAGCTTCGATATTGGCACAATCAATACTATAACCTGATCCTTTAGAACTGAACCCAATTGTACCAGAATTATAACCATCTGAACACAATGGAGCAATCAACAAAGCATCAGTTTTTCCAAGTGATGGGATGACTCTTGCAGCTTCTAAATCTCCAGAGTTAGAACCAGAAGGAGCTCCAAATGTAACAACAGTAGAAAATTTGGTATCCCCATCGTTAAAAGTGACTGTGTTACTACCAGCGGTAAAACATTTTGAATCTGCGATATCGACATCACGACCTGAACCACCAACATTAAATGCAATTGGAATAGTAATTGTACCATATGCATTGGTATTATCGGCAACACTTCGTGTCACAGTACAACTTAAACTTGAAAAAGTCGTAAAATGTTCCCCCGCATTAAAATTACAGGTGGCATAGATTTTGCTACCGACTTCTAAATCAACTGACGATGAACTGGATGGAAACTTAAATACGCAAGGCATAATTAAGGTAAATGTATCACCAATATCGGCAGTGGAATCTAAAGCCCAATTAACAGCGGCATTCCATGTTGGATACATTGGTCCTGAATATGAATATCCACCTGCGTTAGTCCAAGTTAATGATTCAAAACTATTAAAAACACCAGTAAGTGTTTTAGCAGTTGCTCGAGTAATTAACACGAGCAAAGTGAACAATAACAGTATGTAGTTCATTTATTGTGTGGATTGGATAATTGGTTACTAAAAGAAATACCCCAATTTCTCTGAATTCCACAAGTGGGAATTTTTGCACATTTATATGTCATTTTGAAAATAATTTAACATAATTTCGTATATGGTAAATAACAGGAGTCATCTAAAAATTTTGGAGCCTTAGGATGTAGATTAGAATTTCTCGAAGACAACTTTGAACGATTTTGCTCATCAAATAATTTTCTTGCTTCTAGCGAACTAAAAAAAAAAAAATCCCGAACAAAAAGTATGCAAATCGTTTAAGTCCGAACCAAATAAGAAAAATACAAAACGCAAAGTCCAAAATACTACCTGCACAACTAATTCTAGAAAATTGCATTTCCATCAAAACCTCATCACACATTTGTACAAAGTTATATCTACTGTTTGTTGAATAACATATACTGACAAGTTAATTATTGATTAAAATCTCATTTCAATTGTTTTGTTTGGTGAAATATATTGGCTCATTGGGCAATATCTATGAGAATAATATTGCAAACTTGTAATCATTTTTCAGCTTAATAGGGCTCCGCCACCTCTACCCCAGAAGAAAATAAAAAAATATTTTCCTTCATTTTTGCGTTCCCTATAAGGCGCGAACTAATTAGTTGTACAAGAATATAGTAATTCGGGATTCATTGAAAGGAAAGTAGAACAAAAAGAATAGGAAATACATATACGTTGTTTAGTTCATTAAAAGGGTAACAATTAGTTTTTAATGAGTGTTTTATTTTTCCCTTAAAGAAAAAAAAAAAAACAATGGCTTTGTTATATTTGTTCGTAATGAAAATATTCTTTATGGAGGCGTCTATTGGAAACGGCCAATGCCGTAATGAATTACTTTGAAGCTGAACGCCTTCAATTCTTTTTTTTTTTTTTTTGAAGAAAAAATCGCTGTAGCATCTTGTTACAATGAAAATGATTAGATGTATTTAGTATCAAAAAGAAAAAGAGTACGGAGAATTAAGTGTATGGTACTTTTTCTTGATTGTGAAAATTGATGGTTGTAATGTGATATTAAATACCGTTTGTTAAAAATTTTTATGTGAGATTAAGATTATATAGCGGCTCATGAAAAAAAAAAAAAAAAGAAATATGTGCCCTGTGGTCTGAGACATCTAAGACATCGGGTATTTCAAACGGTCTTCCTGTATCTCATGTAAACCGGATACGCCAATTACTTGTACTTACGGTTATTGATCTGCAAGATCTATTTTTTTTCTTTGTTTTTTTTTTTTTGCGATTGAAATTCATGTATCCTTACGCTTTGCATACTTCGTACGACTATTGTGTTTTATTTCGTACGACTATTGTGTTTCACTTCGTAGTTTATGTTTTTCTTTTTACTTTACCTTAGTTCCTCGGTTTTGAGAAAAATGAACGAAAAATTTGAAAAAGGCGTCTGTTGTTACCAAACAACGAGTCATTAACTAAATTTCAGAACTAATGGATTGTAATTATTTATGGATAGTTTTTGGGTCTAGAAATCGAATGACCATTTTTGTATATGATAAATATACCGAGATTAAAATTGTAGGAATAGGAGCGTGAAAATTAATACTTCTATTGTTAATACAAAAATAAAACAGAATCCTTTGTTTTCACAATGTAAATGAACATTTTCTTATATGTAATAGTTCAATCACTTGATGACGATTGGATAGATTTGCCTATGATTGGACAGTTAGAGACTCATTTAAGTCATACATAAATAGTAAATTGACTATTTTATTTCCTATTTTGGAACTCACACGCATGTGTATATCATTTTAGAAAGATGTCCATCCTAGTCAAAGTTGAGATCCCAATTCATTGCATATATTTAGGCTTTTATCAATACATAGATTGTCCTTTTCCTTTCAGAGAAACTGCTTCTCCAAAATTTCTCAATGAATCAACTGTTCTGATTCGGTTCTTAACACAAAATGATGAAAGAAAAAAAAAAGGAATTACACCTTGAAGCCAGATATATCAGAATAATTTATTTCAATAATCGATCACATAACTTTAATCCTTTGCATACTTCTTATTTTCGTTTATTAAAATTAATAAAAAAAAAAAAAAAAAAAAAAATGAAATGAAAAGATCTATGGCTTACTTTTCAATACGAACTTTCGCCAGTGGCATGGTGAGTTTGATTCACGAACAATCTTGAAACAAAACGAACTGCGTCATTACTGGATATTATTTTGTGTTCTTTGTTTCTTTTTCTGTGTAGTTTAGTTTTTAGTTTCTTCAATACCACCCTTTTGAACTACCCTAAAAATTTAGTTTAGTTCTGTTTTGTTTTGTTTTGCTTAAAGAGGGTTTTTTAGGATGCTTATTATTGGTCAATATTTCTATCATATGATGCGTCGGTAAAAAAATATTTCTAGGTAATTTCAATTTTGGAATGTTTACATCATTCGGTCATTATTAAAAATCTCCGATTTGTAATTTTGATTATTGATAAGACACGAAAAAAATGCAGCCATTATTGTCTAATTAGATGTTTACATTCCGTACCTTGCCTTTGAAATTCCAATTACAAGGAATGTATGTGTACATATTCATCGGTGAAATAGCATCAAAAACACAGTGGTATTGTAGTCATCAGTTGAAAACTGAAATCATCAACTTATTTCATGCATGATTTAAATATTCCTGGTGAAAATGGATTAAAACGGAAATATGCACAAAAAGACTTGAGCCTGTGGTTTTACTTTTTTTTTTTTTTTTTCGAAGTTTTCCAGTTAAATTACGAAAACTTATCTTTATGTGAATATTATATTTACTCAATTTTTGAAAAAACTACAACCCTTACATATGTGAATGCTTTTTATGTATTATCAAGTCTCATAGAGCCATTAGTTGTAATCGAGTCTGCAGGGATTTCAAATCTTCAGTTGAGATTTGGAAAGTATTACTTAATGAGATACGAACTGATAACAGTCAATATTCTTTGAGCTTTTAGACAAAAATAAGCCTCTAGGTTCGCTAACTGAGCAAGTCCCTTTTGGTACCCTGTGATGAAGAGAAGAGGGAAGGGAAGTTAATGGTTTGGGACTTGACCAAGAAATAATTTGTTTTTTAAACTTGCAGAAACAAAGAAGGAATTGTATACTTGACCAGTACTAAGCATTTCTTTTTTTTATTGTTTTGAGAGTTCTATTCGGTACAAGGGAACTGGAGAAATCATTCGGAAGTAATGTTTTTGTACAAAACCTTACTTCCAAACATATTTCCGAAGAAAATTTCTGTTCGTTTTATTGTTGGATGCTAATCTTCGTAAATGCAATACAGTTCGCTTTTGGTTTTCCCACCGCAAAATTACAATTGAAACCCATAAAAAAAAAAAAAAAAAAAATAAAAAATAAAAAAAAGCCAGAAAAAAATGATACAGTAATAAAAAATTTAAAGTGCTGTACTTCACAATAAGATACAATGGAATGCAATTAGTACATAGCATTACTAGTCAGTGTTCTTCTGGAACAATTGGGTGTGAGATAATCGTACGATGATATTTCTTTTCTTGTTTCGATGTATTAATAATTCATAGTAAGCAAGATTAGTAATCATATTTGAACAGGTATCACTATAGTAATCATCAAAAGCATTGAGTCGTAGATTTGAAGGGCAGAAATTTTTCTTGAAGAAAAAAGGCATGCTCATAATAGTTCTCCTAAGAGATGTAAGAAACGCCCTAATACTGCTGACTTCATGATCAATGTGTAGTTTTTAATTGCTGGAATTTTTGAATTTTTTTTAAAAAAAATATTAGAATAAATATTTGAGCTTTCAGTTTTTGTAAGGTCCAGTAATGGATAATGTACTGTACGTCTTTGCTGTTGGCCAAAGTTCACTTTAATTCTTGAAAGAAAAAAAAAGAAAAAAAATCATTTAAACTTATTTTTACAAATGATTATACCTATAGCATGAAATAAAGAGTTAAACTACAATACTCGACATACAACACAAAATTGTTCCCGCAAATCTTCTTAACTACAGTACATTATTTGGATCTTCGACGATACAAAAAAAAAAAAAATTTCAATACAAAAAGCTACGATCTGTGCATGATTTCATCAAATGATATCTCTGTCAACATACTGAAGCTCTGGTTTCTATTTTTAGATTATTTCTTTCATGTTTAAGATTGTACTACGTACATGTACATAAACGATAAATAAAGTACAAATTTCTTTTAATAGACTCTCTTGGCTGGAGGAACTGGTTTACAATCATTTTCATCCAATGTGGTTTTAACAACATCTCTGTAATCTAATTTGACTTCATCACCAAAATTATTTTGGTAGGACAATGTGTGTTTTCTCCAGTTGACGTCATCTCTGTCTGGGTAATCATCACGAGAATGAGCACCTCTGGATTCCTTTCTAGCGGCAGCAGAAACAGCAGTTTGTGTGGCACATGTTAACAAGTTTTGTAATTCCAAGGTTTCAACCAAATCAGAATTCCAGATCATAGAACGGTCAGTAGTTTTAACATCGGCAAAGCTCTTGTCAATTTCACCAATATGTTCCACACATTGGTCCAAGGTTTCTTGAGTTCTGAAAACAGCACATCCCTTTTGCATAGTCTTCTGCATATCCAATCTAATATCAGCGGTTGCTCTGCTACCATTAGCATTTCTTAATTTATCCAAGTTGGCAATAGATTCATAACCAATATCCTTTGAATGGTCTGGGATTGGAGTGCCTGGTTTTAAGTTACCTTTAATAGTGTGGGCAACAGCTCTACCGAAAACAACCAAATCCAACAAAGAGTTAGCACCTAATCTATTAGCACCATGGACAGATGCACAAGCAGATTCACCACAAGCCAATAAACCTGGGACAACTTCATCTTCACCATTTGGACCTTTCTTCAAAACTTCACCTTGCCAGTTAGTTGGGATACCACCCATATTATAATGAACAGTTGGTAAAATTGGAATTGGTTCTTTAGTAACATCAACACCAGCGAAAATATGGGCAGTTTCAGAGATACCTGGTAATCTTTCTTTCAAGACAGCAGCTGGGATATGACTCAATTGCAAGTACATGTGATCTTTTTCTGGACCAACACCTCTACCTTCGTTAATTTCCATAGTGATGGCTCTCGAAACAACGTCTCTAGAAGCCAAATCCTTAGCGGATGGAGCATATCTTTCCATGAATCTTTCACCTTCAGAGTTAATTAAGAAACCACCTTCACCTCTGGCACCTTCAGTGATAAGACAACCAGATCCGTAAATACCAGATGGATGGAATTGAACGAATTCCAAATCTTCCAATGGCAAACCAGCTCTAGAAACCATAGCATAACCATCACCAGTACAGGTGTGGGCAGAAGTACAAGAAAAGTAAGCTCTACCATAACCACCAGTGGCGATAACAGTTCTGTTAGCAAAGAATCTGTGCAAAGTACCATCTTCTTCATTGTATGCAATGACACCGATACATGCACCATCTTTCATCATCAAATCCATACCGAAGAATTCAATAAAGAAATGACAATCATGTCTCAAAGACTGACCATACAAGGAATGCAACAAGGCGTGACCAGTTCTATCAGCAACGGCACAAGTTCTGTAAGCTTGACCACCTTTACCAAATTCTTTAGATTGACCACCAAAGGCTCTTTGGTAGATTCTACCTTCTTCATTTCTAGAAAATGGAACACCATAATGTTCCAATTCGTAAATAGAAGCTGGAGCTTCCTTGGTCATGTAGTGAATTGCATCTTGATCACCCAACCAATCGGAACCTTTAACGGTATCATAGAAATGCCAGTGCCAATCATCAGCATGCATGTTACCTAAAGCAGCATTAATACCACCTTGAGCAGCAACAGTATGGGATCTAGTTGGAAACAACTTAGAAATACAGGCAGTTTTGAAACCTTCAGAAACTAAACCGAAAGCAGCTCTCAAACCGGCACCACCAGCACCCAAGACAACACAATCATACTCGTGATCAATAACATGGTATTTTTGGCTCATATATTTAGCAGCATTGAAATCTTGACCTTTAACGTTAGAACCAATAACTTGGGATCTAACACTAGAAGAAGACAAAAATCTCTTTGAAGCTGAACTTCTTATTTGACTACGGAATGATGAAAACATTATGATAATAGGGATATCCTGTTTCTCTTCACTTGTCTTTAATAAACCTTAGAAATTAGGAAAGCTGAAACTTTCAATAAATAAAAAATGCAAAAAAAAAAAATAAATAAATAATCTTTGTCAAGTTTTTCAAATTGGTAGGGAATTTCTGTTCTTGTTCTCTTAACCAATGATATAAAACAAACAAATTAAAGTCTCTAGTTAGTTATCCTTCTTTCGATTCCAGTCCTAAAGGGATACTGTTGGTGAATTGAATGAAACTTTTTTGGAAAGAAGAGGTTAAGTATAAGGGAGAGAATTTTTTTTTTTTTTTCTTTTCTGGAGAGAGAGAGAGAGAGAGAGTGGAAGTGCGTATGGTGAGAGTTATTGTGCGAAAGGTGATTTCCTTAGACCCAGATATTTGTCTAATGGAATTTTTCAGGAGAGAATTAAATGGGCTGATCGACACCATAAAATACGATAATTACTCTACAATATTGTTGTGTATGTGTAACAGTACCTGTAGATTATATGGATTTGGTAATTGATGTATTGGGTTCAGATATTGTGGGGATTATGTTTCAGATAGAGTTGGATGTTAATTGACCTTGGATGATTGGTGTGTTTTTTTTTGTCACTCCATGGATTACCAAATGCTTTGATTTAATAGGTCAGATTTATTTTGTGTAGTAAATTCGCATAGATCCCGGGGGTAATTATAAAATTTTTCAGGAAATATATTTTCTGTTTTTTTTTTTTTTTTTCTGGATTGTTTTTCTCGCCTTATTTTCCTCACCCGCAAAATATTAAAGACAAGAATTGGGGGAAGGAAAAAATTATCATCATCTCCGAGAATTGGACTCGAATGTTTAATGGTAATTGTACAGTATATTCTTAAAATACAATATAATTAAGCGGACAGATCTGAACCAATTTTGAGCTGATTTAGAGACTTAATTCATGAGTTATGTAAAGAACATCATTTGTATATTTTACAAGTACTCGTTGGTAGTGTATACTGTAACACTATTTCTATACATTTGTTGGTAGTCACGTCTCATTGTCTTTTCTTGGCTATTAAATTAACTAAGATCTCACAATATGGGGTATAACCATTAGGATGAGAATAACAAGAACCTTCATGGTAAAACGACAAATAGAGGTTATTGAATACAGTTCATTCATTGTTTCCAGTGGTTATATTGGCATCTTGTCTGGATCTTGTCACAAAAGTACCATATCCAATTCTCTATAATCATTAAATTCTAATACCCAAGAAATACCGGGGCGATACTCCGGGGTAATAGGTAATGAACTGTGTATTTTGTATTGTAATTCAAATACAGTGTACGAAGGGTGTGTACCGATGGATAAGGGTGCGTTAGAAAAAAAGAATATCACTGGATTCATCGGATGAGATTGCAAATCCGATGATATAATTATCAGCCCAAACGTAAAAAAATGCAAAATGTGATCAATTTGTGAATTTATGTGTTAGGAAATATGTGTGGTTATTATATGGACCATAGAAACCAGGCAATACTTGTCCTTTGTACAGTATAGGAGCAAGTTTATTTTATCGATGCAGGAAACTTCTAGAATGGTAAACAGTAGTTGCAAGACAAGGAAATGCTGGTACTGCTGATAAATATAGCATACTTATAAAGATAAACATCATTTCAACTTGGTGATTTTCTGTTAAAAAACGACATTTGTATACTAAATTTAGCAAATTCTACAAATCTAAAAAGAATCAATGAACCTCATAAATTGACAATGGAATAGCATCAACGGGAGGGTCTCCTCCATACCATATAGTGTGATCAGAATCTGGATAATCCTGATGATTATGAACATTCTTCACTGCAAAAGCATCCAATATATGACCATCTTCACGTTCATCAATTGTTATTGGAGTATCAGGAGTCAACTGTAGAATATTATTTTTAACCGCCAAGAAGTATCTCACCTTATTATCATAAAATATTACCTTGCTAACATCATCGTATTGAAAGTTGGCAGGTTCATCCCCAATAAATAGATAGTAACTGAAATATTCTTCAAATTTAAACGTTAATGGTCGACCATCAATTTCTTTATTTTCGGATCGGACAATAAGTTTTATTGTTGTAATTGCAGCAAGGGTATATATTGGGAATAAAAATAGTAACAACTTCATTGGGAAAGTATTCGGATAATGAAAAACAAAACACGAGTACACATCAAATTTTATGGGTTTTTAATCTTGCTATTTATATTCCGGAGATTTATTAATTACTCGCATCAAGCTGCATCACGGAATTATTGACATATCCAAAATAGGAAATGTCATGCCGCAGGAAAGAAAGAAAGCAAGAAGAAGAAGAAAAGATAAAAAATTTCAAGTTAAAACACGACTCAACTTCAATCAAATAATTTTTCTTGTTGTTACCATAACTTCGATTGCCCCAGGAGGAATCAGCAATTTGTCTTTGTAGTAATATAGAGCATAATTTTGGTTAGTATAAGAATGTGGATCCTTGACATTTTTTACCGCATATAACTTCTTGGAACCTGTGAATTTCAAGTCTCCGTTTTCCTTAATTTTGACTTTGAATGGATAATGAACGTACGACAACTGCAAAAAATAGTTACAAATTGTAAGCTTATACTTAACAAAGTAACTATAATAAAAATAAATTTGATACATTCTAGTGTCATATATTAACTCTTGTGCTTCTTCTGCTTTACCTAAAAAAAAGAAATTGTAGCCCTCACCTTCATGTAAGGAATATAACCCCATACCATCTACTGTCATGTTTTGGGATTTCACAAATAACCTAATTGATATTAATTCACAATTAACACTGACACAAATAATTGAAATGACCGTGGCTATAACTTTAAGGATCGATAAGTCCATGTTGTCAAAATTTAGACTGTAAATAAGTGAATGAAGTATGCCATTACAGTTTTTCTATTTTTTTTTTTTTTTTTGTTTAGAGCTTGTTGCAAAATTTTAGAAACCAACTAGTTTACTATTATAATTAGAACTATTATAGTAACAGAACGGAAGGTATAAATATGTCCATATGAGTACAGACTTATTTATTTAGTCCTTGGATATCATAAAACAGGGTATTGTAGCTTAGAGTCAAACTTGGATAATTCAACTCTAATGACCAATACAATCCATAAATACTAGTATCGGATAATATTTGCCTGCCTTGAATTTTCCAACAGAATTATCACAATGTAGTTTTTTTTATTATTATCATTAGTGCTTGGTGTGTAACGTTTAGTACATTTGTATACTTATTGAAAAGTAAACTTATTATGCAATATGCTTGTATTTCAATTGCTATATTCTGTTTATTTTGTCTCTCTATCCGTTCCATTCACTTTATAATAATAGCTCAAATTGGTATGGACCCTTATATGGTCGATTCATTTAAGTTGTGATAAAATTTGACAATTGGTTGTTAGAAACAGAAAGTTGTACAAATCATTACTACAGGACACTGCAAGATTTTTCTTGAATTTTGGCGAAAGAAGATATCAATATATTCAAGAATGATTTAAAATAAAATATAATAAACTTAACCAAATATATAAAACCCAAAACTGATCCCCCGATATCAACTTTCAGTTTTATTTATTTATCAAATCGTAGGAATAATTACTCTTGTTTGGCATAAACTTTAACTTTCTTTGCACCTTTAGGAACATCGTTTTTGTTCTTATAGTAGACAATAGCATAATTCTTCTTTGAGTGGTTAGCAGGATCCTTGATATTTTTCACCGCCCATAAATTATCATCACCATTAAAATCCAATTCACCATTTTTTTTAATCTTGACTTTATACGGTTTGCCTTTGGATAATTGCAAAATATTCTTGTCAATAAGAAAATACCATTTAGTATGGGAATCAACCTGTTCATAGATATACTTATTTTCGTCATCATAGATTAATTTTTTGGCTTTCTTTTGAGAACCCAAAAAGAAATAATTGATTCCTTTGTCTTCTTTAACTGAATATAACCAATCTCCATTGACATCTTTGTCATAGGAATTGACATACAAATAAACATTCTGCAAGCAACAGATAACTGGGGAAAAAAAGCACAAGCAAGCTACTAACAATAAATTGGAATTCATTTTGTTTGATTTGAACCTATAGGTTTATACTTACTGAAGGATAAAAAAAATTTTTTGAAACAAATTGCATAGAATTTATGGACATCTATTTATACTTTTTCATTAGTATCACGAAGTTGTGTTGCCAAAGCAAAGTAATTCATTCTATGGGAACCAAAAAAAAATTAAAAGGTAAACAAAGTGTTGCAAACTGGTCATCTATATCCATGGTATATAAATTTCTTGGTATTCAGTTTCACTGAATGTTGTTTCATTTATTGTCTTCTTTTTTTCTTTTTTTTTCTCTAAAGTGGGTTGCAAAGGTTTGGTTGGTGATACTTTTGGGTCGTGCGCATGTGCCATGTTGACCCTCCTGGTGATGAAGTAGACACCCTATTAACTTCACAGAAACAACTATATTTCTAGTGTGACCTTTTAAGAATATTATTATGTTGTTTATGTAATATATAGTTTAATGTTTTCAAGCAGAATTGTCACATTTATTTTAGATATACAATTTCATGGAGACTTTACAAATTATCTTGAGTAAATTTTTGCAACACTTTAAAGACTAGCAGACTTTATTGAAAACTCATCAGAATTAAACATTTTTAATTAATACAAATCCCATTGAAATAATACCACATATAATTAATGTATAATTGATAATATTTCACGTCGCATTGTCATTTGACCCTGATTGAAGTGATGTATAACTTCCATTAGTTTCGGGATCTACACGCCCTTCAAAATGAGTATATTTCTGAGTTGTGTCCCCGGAAATCTTCAAAAAATTCCCTAATTTATTTTTTTGGTCAAGTTGGAGTGTAAATTCAGAGTTGTGAAATTATTTTTTTAGTTTTGAAACAACATCTGTTAGTTTCGAGTCCTGACGAGTAGTAAATATATAAATATGTCGTGCATGATTTCCAAAACTTGTGGGGAACTTTTTTTTTTTGATTTTCTTTAGTGAGCTGCTACTACTGTACGCATCATAAGAATCAGTTGCCCTGATACATTTACCTCCTTCTTCATTGAGAGAAAAGCAAATCATTCTTTGGCATATAACAAACAAGTAGATATCTTATTCTATTATTCATTCATTAAAGCAACGCAAAAATAGTTGGGGTCTAATGACCTGAGAAATAGCAGTGGTGAGTACACGACTATATATAATGCAGAACGCAACTAAATTTTCTAGTTACAGAAAGTCTTCAAAACTTCATATTGATACTGCTGGCTTGGGAACTATTTCTGATTTTATTTTTGATCACTATCCCCCCTCTCTCCTATATACTTTTTATAACATAGTACAATATCAGTCCACTTGGAACCAATGGGTTCTGAAAGTGCCCAACGAATAATATTTTTATTCAGATTTTGACAAGATGAGTTTCTATTAGTCACTTGTTGAATGTGTAATTCCTCAATCCGATCATAATTAAAGCTATTGCTTACTAATTGTTTTTGGTTTGATAGGTCTGGTTATCTTCTCACTTATGATTAATATTGTATAAGTATGAATGTGATTAATTCCCAGGAATCGGTGTGAGCTTTTTTTTTTTTTTTGGGTTTTTCAACATACGAGAAATCCAGTTCAACGGTCATCGGTATTAAATATGTTCAATTGTATTGAAACAATTGGTTGCTTATATAGTTTACCGGAAGGCTATAAGTTTCCTATTTAGTGATACTCAACAATTGTAATTTTTTCTCGTTAATTGTTACCATGAACAATGCATTATTTTCGCATTGTTCGTAAATGCAAGGTTTTGCCCAATTATTCTCCCTTTAGACCAAACACCACTAAACGCAAAACCTAATTTAGAAGCGAAAATAAAGGGTACATTCTATTTACATGTATATACACTTTTGTCAGTCAACATACATACATGAAAATAACCAATCACAATTGGATTTTTGTTCTATTGTTTTGGGTATTATGGGACCCAACAAGTTTTGACAACTGCTCTTTGTTCAGTTTATTCTAGAAAGCTTTTGGAAAAGGATGTTTTGTAATGCATCAAAGAAATCTGTGTTAATAACTACAATATACCATGAAATATGTCTCTGAGTTAAGTCAATTCAAGTAATTTTTTGTATGCTTATTAATCATACTAATAAAGGAATTCAACTGTCAAACTATCTAACCGCATAGTTATCACAATCACCAATACATATACACAACATGTATACAGTATAAGCCTTTAATATTGTTGTCTAATTGTACTAATGCTTGAATTTCTTTTTGAGAATTTATGGAATATTCTGATCGCTAGATAACTATGAAACGACATGAAGAAGTAGTAAAAGCAAAACTTCTATATGCAAGTATTATATGGAACCTAATTGAACTAAATATTATTTAGGTATCAAGTAGTTGATTAATTACCTATACCATTGATTAACAAAGTTTTATTAGTGAATGATATAATTTTCTATCAATCCATGGATTTTAACTCGATATTATCGATGAAATTGATATATTTTGGAATTTACACCGGGAAATTTTTTTTTCCATGTACAGGGATATTGAATTCAAATTAATACATGCATAGAGTCTTATATATCATGTATCAATCTTGAAGCTCTATGATTTGTACTCTTTTAGAGAATGTTTAGTGAGAATTACATGTGTACATCTTCTATATATATTTCTTGGTGGTTTATTATTTTTTTCACCTAAAACAGAATAGTAAAAGGGCGTATTGAAAAACATTTGCACTAAGCATATACGTAATATTGTACAAAAGAAATAACTATAACCAATTGAGAATTTTTCTTGAAAAAAATTCAAACGGAATTCAAAATCTAAAATTTAAAATATCTTGTACAAATACATATTTGAAAAGTTCTGGAAGCACTTAATCCCTTCGTGGGTTTGTGCAATATAATGTTGATAAATTTTAAGCCCTTGATATTCAACAATTAAACAACAAATTGATTTTTAATAAATAAAACTTTATGCAGTATTTCTTGAACCACTCGTGTATTATCATTTTATATCAACCCGCATTTGAAATTTGAAATATCAAATTTAGGAGGAAACTTCACTTTATCTTATACAATAAACCATATCCATTGGCAATTTTAACCGAATAATTCGTCCATTTTGTCTTCACAATTAAGTTCATCTAAGAAATTGATCGATGGTTGATCAAATATGTATATTGTAAAGTATAATAACTATTTTTCAACAGCACAAAGTTTTGATTACATTAATTGGAAGCAAATATTTTCTTTTTTCTTGTAAAACATCTCTTGCTGAATATGATTTTTCTCTTCCGCTTTTTTTTTTTTTCAGCTTTTTTCAAAATTTTTATTAAACGTTCTGTTTTACATTGGTTAGAATTTAAGCATTTATTGTATGCAAAGGCCATAATTCTAATGCATTGCTTTCATTTCAACTCTTGTATTGTTTATCTGAAATTTCAATTGTTACCTGTCCTTCTAGCGAAATAAGAAATCAGAATCTCTTATTGTTTAACATAGAGACATTTATCTATAAAATTTTGAATTAAAAGATTGCTATTAATGCCAATATTTCTAGATCATTGAAGAAATTTGCTAATTGTGTACTTATTTTAAGCATTAATATTTAAAGGGATTTAAACTCAAAAGTAAAACCTGCTATTCAAAAAAAAAAAAAAAAAATAAAGATATACAAATATCGGTTATATCCGCGGAAAGGGTTCTTCAATTGTATTCATTTCTGTAACTTTGATTTTCAGTTGTATACAAAAAAAAGTGTTTAGAAATTGAACATCATCAGATACACTACCAAAAAAAAAAAAGAGGTAAATGCACAATGATGTTGTATAATTTTGGAGAGCAATTACGGAATTGTTGATGAATAGAAGGAGAAATATTAGGACTTATTACAATTATCAAAATGAAGACGACACCGCCCCAAACTAAGCCTCGTCTTATTTGACTGTTGTGTTTGTTCAATTGTTTGCATTATATTATATTGATAACTAATTATTGAAAAAATCATTACAATCTATCAAATGGGGAAGCATATGCGAATGAATCTGCAAATTTGCATGGTTAATTTTGTAACCTCCCACTACTTTTTGCACATTGGCAAAAAAAAAAAAGAAATAATTTTTCTCTGTGTGTGGGGCAAAATTGTGTGTTTAATTAATCCAGAATTTGTGCATCAGAAGAAAAAATAAAAAAATCATCCTTTCGGAGAAAATTTGCACAATATTATATTCTCCATTTATTATAATTCCACCGAAACAATAGAGCCTAATGATTGGTTTTAGAAATTCCCACACCATTTTGAGTTTTAGTTTGCCTTGTTTCTATTTCATCTATTGTATTGTATGTTTCTTTTACTTATTCCATTTACCCTGGTTCTATTGTTCAAGAATTGTTACATATTATTTTTTTTTTATTCAGTTTAGTAAATAATCAAAAATTGATCATCGTACACATTTGTCATGATTATTATTAACTCTAATCACCAAAAACAAAAATAATCCATAAAATTAAAATATTATAAAATCATGTAATTTTTTTTCTCAAATATTATTGGCGATGACGTAGTGACATTAACTATACAAAAATTTACCTCTCAAATATTTCATTTAGTTGATAATTATTGGTTGAGACCTTTTAATGATGGATTCTAAAATTAAATTTCGTGTGTTTATTTAGAGTTGGGATTTTTGTAACTTATCTGCCACTATAGATTTTGAGCCCAGCGCATATAGGCGAGAATTAATAGTTTATTTTTTATTTGTGTATCAACGTTACCATTCTGTCACTAAATAAAGGAGAGGGTGCGGTTAGAAACTAATTGATGCGTAAAGCAAACAAAAGCTAAATTAAACTATTGAACTTAAATGAAATAGCCTAATAAAATTAAACTCATATCAAGAAAAAAAAAGACAAGGTTTACGTGACTAAATTTAGGTGCACTATGTCATAGTTATGTTATTAAAATATTTAAGAAATTTGCCAAGGGTAGTGATTGCTTAGGGCTAATTGAATGTTTACATACGGTGTTAATTTCATTGGGATTCATTTACATACGTTGGCGGTTGGAGCCAAAAGCGGTTAAAAAATATCCAATTTTGATGCATAATCTAATTAATTGGAAATATGCACTTCGGCACTATGATTTTTCTTCTTCCATTTTAGTCTATTCAAAGTTATGTAATGGAAATTTTCACACACAATTTTATTGATTTTTTTGACAACTTTGATTAGATTACTAAAAGTAATGAACTACGTAAAAGCACACTAGGATGTATAATGTACGTAATAATTTACGTAAAAGTACAATTGGCTCTATAAAGAACTAAAATCTAGTGATCCTTATTAAATGCAAATATTATTAATAAAACAATTGCTATGTACTATTTCAACTAAGTAATCAATGAACTGTATTAAAATACATGCTTGAGATGAGGGAACAGGCGGGAAGAAAGATGATGAATTTTAAGACCCTGTAATGGAAGTTAATTTAAAGAAGGAGAAGAAAACATAATTCCTAGTACTAAGAAGAAAACATCCAAATTGAACTAATTTTCATTATCATTTTTTTTTTTTACCAATAAATTGTGTTTATTCTTAGAAAGTTAAGTAAATGCACATACAAATCAGTTAATAACTTTCTTCCATGGAAATATGTTACAAATATTTAGTGGCTTTTTCAATTTTAAATTACGCAAACTTAAAATAATAACACACAGATAGTGAAACACAAATCAATAATTCACCTTTTTTTTCATTTTTCATTTTTCTTGTTTTTATTACTTTAATTTGATAATTGCACTTTCATTTTTTTTTTTCCTTACCACTTCGTGATGATGTATTACGAGAACCCATGGCAGGGTTACAGATTACTACATGCGCTTTTGAAATTTTTTTTCTTTCGGTTATCTAATGCACCAGCGATCCTCATAACATTCTAATTACTCTTTAACAAAATGTATTGAATTTATCACCAAGTAAGCAGTTTATATTACAAGGACCCTTTAATAAACAAAAGCAAGAAAAAAATTTTGTTTATTACTGTTGATTTTAGTTGGTTAACCTACAAGCATTTTTTAGATTTTTTTTATGACTAAGTCATTGAATTAGCAAATTGGCGTGTACAAAAACCAAAAAATAATTTTAGTTCATCAGGTTTGTGTACTTGCTGCAAAATAGGTTAACTTTAACGCCCTTTTATTTTTTTAGCGATGCTTTAGAAATTTCTTGTTCCGACTCTGTGCTTCTCGTGATATCATACTCCAATATCATCCAGTAAATGCAATTGTACAAATTCAAATGGTTGAACCGTATACTAATTGCTCATATGTTATGTCATTCAGCAGAAACTTCATATCCTAATGAAAATTTTTTAATAAATTGGTGCTATAAATAGGATTTATATCCACCTGTATTCAATTCTCAAATTTGAACACTTCCCTTCTTATTCACTTTAATTATCAAAAAACTCATATGTATCTACTACAAACAATTTTCTTATATGTAGCATTGATTGCTACAATAACTGCACAAGAGATTTCTGGTGTTTTCACAGGTTTCGAATCATTAACCTGGACAAATGCCGCTTCCTATAGCTACCAAGGTCCCCAATATCCTACATGGAATGCCGTAATTAATTGGGCTTTGGATGGGGCAACTGCTGACCCAGGTGATACTTTCACATTGATTATGCCTTGTGTGTTTAAATTCACTACTGATGCGACTTCTGTCGATTTGACTGCTAACGGAATCACCTATGCTACATGTGATTTCCACGCTGGTGAACAATTTACTACTTATTCCAGTTTAACTTGTACCGTTTCCCAATCCTTGGATTCTGTTAGTCAAGCTTGGGGTTCTATTACTGTTCCATTGGCATTTAACGTTGGTGGTTCTGGATCTTCTGTTGATATCGCTGATTCAACATGTTTTACTTCTGGTACTAATACTGTTACTTTCAAAGATGGTGACACTTCATTCAGTACCCAAGCTTATTTTGCTCCAGCTACAGGCTCTTCATCTGGTTTGTTATATTTTTCAAGAGTTATTCCTTCATTAAACAAAATCAACGCTCTTGCTATTCTTCCTGATTGTCCAAATGGTTATACTTCTGGTACTCTTGGATTTTCATCCACCCAAAGCGGTTTTGCAATTGATTGCGCCAGTGCTCAAGCATATATAACAGATCTTTTAAATTCTTGGAATTATCCAACTAGTGCTAATACCTTCTCCTATACAAAGACTTGTTCCTCTACAAGTTTCCAAATTACATTCAACAACATACCTGCTGGCTATCGTCCATATATCGATGCATTGGTTCAAACTCCATCACAAAATTATAAGATGGATTACACTGCGAAATACCAATGTGTTGGAAGTTCTTCTACCAAAGATGCTTCAAAATCAGTCACATGGTCTGGATATACCAATAGTGATCCTAATTCAAATGGTGCTGTTGTTATTGTCACAACTATTACTGGTACCCAATCAAATACTATTGTTACCACATTACCATTCAATCCTACTGTTGATAAGACCAAAACCATTGAAGTTATTGTTCCAATTCCAACTGTTACTACAACCACTTCATATATTGGTGTAACTACTTCATACACTACCATAACTGCTACTATTGGTGGAACTGCAACTGTCATTGTCGATGATCCATACCACATCACAACCACAGTTACGGACACATGGACTGGAACTTTTGAAACTACAACAACAATTACTGCTTCTACTGATTCAGTTGATACCGTCCTTGTTCACAAGCCAACACCTAACCCTACAGTTACTACAACTGAATTTGGTCCATCTGAAACCACGATCACCTACACTAATCCACCAGGTAAAACTGATTCCGTTGTGATCATTGAGACTCCAAACCCTACAGTTACAACAACTGAATTTGGTCCAACTGAAACCACGATCACCTACACTAACCCACCAGGTACAACTGATTCTGTTGTTATTATTGAACCACCAAACCCAACTGTTACTACTACCGAGTTTGGATCCATCGAAACTACAATCACCTATACTAATCCACCAGGTGAAACTGATTCTGTTGTTATTATTGAACCACCAAACCCAACTGTCACCACTACCGAGTTTGGATCCATCGAAACAACCATAACATACACTAATCCACCAGGTGAAACTGATTCTGTTGTTATTATTGAACCACCAAACCCAACTGTTACTACTACTGAATTTGGATCAATTGAAACAACCATAACATACACTAATCCACCAGGTGAAACTGATTCTGTTGTTATTATTGAACCACCAAACCCAACTGTTACTACTACCGAGTTTGGATCCATCGAAACTACAATCACCTATACTAATCCACCAGGTGAAACTGATTCTGTTGTTATTATTGAACCACCAAACCCAACTGTTACTACTACCGAGTTTGGATCCATCGAAACAACCATAACATACACTAATCCACCAGGTGAAACTGATTCTGTTGTTATTATCGAACCACCAAACCCAACTGTTACTACTACTGAATTTGGATCCATCGAAACAACCATAACATACACTAATCCACCAGGTGAAACTGATTCTGTTGTTATTATTGAACCACCAAACCCAACTGTCACCACCACTGAATTTGGATCAATTGAAACAACCATAACATACACTAATCCACCAGGTACAACTGATTCTGTTGTTATTATTGAACCACCAAACCCAACTGTTACTACTACCGAGTTTGGATCCATCGAAACAACCATAACATACACTAATCCACCAGGTGAAACTGATTCTGTTGTTATTATCGAACCACCAAACCCAACTGTTACTACTACTGAATTTGGATCCATCGAAACAACCATAACATACACTAATCCACCAGGTGAAACTGATTCTGTTGTTATTATTGAACCACCAAACCCAACTGTTACTACTACTGAATTTGGTCCAACTGAAACCACGATCACCTACACTAACCCACCAGGTACAACTGATTCTGTTGTTATTATTGAACCACCAAACCCAACTGTTACTACTACCGAGTTTGGATCCATCGAAACAACCATAACATACACTAATCCACCAGGTGAAACTGATTCTGTTGTTATTATTGAACCACCAAACCCAACTGTCACCACCACTGAATTTGGATCCATCGAAACAACCATAACATACACTAATCCACCAGGTGAAACTGATTCTGTTGTTATTATTGAACCACCAAACCCAACTGTTACTACCACCGAGTTTGGATCCATCGAAACTACAATCACCTATACTAATCCACCAGGTGAAACTGATACTGTTGTCGTTGTTGACACAGAATCTAGTAGTGAAGTTGAATCTAGTAGTGAAGTTGAATCTACAAGTGAAGTTGAACCTACGAGTGAAGCTGAATCCACCAGTGAAGTTGAATCCACCAGTGTATCTGAATCTACCAGTGTATCTGAATCTACCAGTGTGTCTGAATCTACCGGTGAAGTTAAATCCAGTACTGAAATTGAATCTACAAGTGAAGTTGAATCATCATCTGAATCTACTATCGAGTCTCCTACTATTGAGTCCACTATTGAATCATCTAGTGCTTCAACTTTATCATTTCCTTCTGCTGTTTATTCTAGTTCCATTGAATCATCGTCAAGGCCACATTGGTACAACACTACTATCACTCAAAGCTCAGTGACTGAGTCATCATCCTCTGCTGATTATGAATTGAGTTCTCTGTCAGTTCTCGCTACTTCCTTTGACACTGCTGTATCACCATCGTCTTCAGTATTATTACCAAGTGAATCACCCATCATTTCCAAATCTGTAGGTGAAACTTCCAGTTCTACATCTATTGTTCCACCTATCGTTGTCTCAAGTACTAAAACAGAAACAGAAACTGTTGTTCCTTCATCTAAACCTGCTGGTTCTACCTCTGCTGGTTCTACAATTGGCGAATCATTTGTTAGTTCTACTACATCTGGTGTTTACACCCAATCTTCTCAACCAGTCGAATCTACTAAATCTGCTGGTCCCCCAAATGTTCCATCAGGAAGTGTTTCATCTTCTTCAGGTAATGTTGGTACTCCTACTGTATCCAGTACTGGTGCTGGTTCTGTTGCTCCAGCTTCTTCATCCACTGGCTCTGATTCTACTTCTATTTCAACCGATAATTCCAACAAACCATCTGGTGCAGTTCCTGAAGCTAATACTGCTTCAAGCTCTGGTGCTACTACATCTGCTTTATTCACTAGTGGTACGTTAGTTCCACCTGTTCCAACTGAGTCTGGTAACAATGAAAACAATGCAGCTCCAAGTGGTGGTAATAATTCAAATACCGATAATCATGGTGGCAATGAAATTAATTCTTTACCAGTTGAACCTTCTGAAAAGCCAGCCTCTAATTCAGTATCCCAAAGTGCTAGAACCACTGAGCCATTAACTGATTTTGAAACTGGATTACCTCAGACTACATTAACTGAACAAACTTCTTCAAGTACACCATATTCTGCTGTTATTACTACCTTTGAAGGTTCTGGTTCAATGGCTGGTGTTTCTACTTTGTCCGTTATTTTATTTTCATTGTTATCTTTTGTTTTCTAATTTCCAATTTCTTTTCATATACCTTCTTTTTTATTTTATTCTATTTTATTTCATTTGATTCTTGTTTTTTCGCCAGGTCAATTTCATTTTCAATTTCGTTGCATTAAAATTTACTGCTTGATAAATCAAGTAGATTATTATTTTACAATTAAAATTTTTCATATTTTGCATTGTATACTTTTACATATTTCGGTTTAATTATTGAATGAAAAAAACTTATTCATTTACTATTACTTTGATTCTCTTGACACAGCCTTTTGATATTGCACGATTTCTGACAGTTGAGGTTTTTCCTTTACCCTTTTTAAATTGAGCAAATATCTTCAATTTAATCCATTGTTCTTAATTATGGGGAAGCATTTCAAAAAAATAGGAAAGAGGAGATATATTCTTTGCTTTGGTATGATAACTCCAGAATTATACAAAAAAAAATTTGGGAGAAGTCACCCGTGCAAAATTAGTAGTATCTGGGATGCAGTGATATGATCAACAATTAATTAATTAGTTCCATGAAAATTTCACTGATAATAAAAATCCAAATACATTCAATATTTTATTGAAATTAAATTTAAATTTAAACTCTATGAACTTAGAGTTTTAAACATTCCCCCCTAATTTCCAAAAAAAGAGAGAATTAAAATCAAAAGGAAATTACTTATCCGTAAATGTCCAAGTCTCTCAATTTTGGGGACATATACGAATGGAGAAAACTTGTGTTGTTGAAAAAAATCTTAGCGCATTATATTGGAATATAAGAGTTTATAAATAGCTCATATCTGGGGTATTTTTGATTACTAATCGCAGAATACACTAAAATAAAATATCTGAAAATTATTTAGGCGGATGTAAAGGTTTGTTTGACTAATTTGTAGAAATAATGTCTAGACTGCCTTAGAAATCTTTGAATTACTCAATTTGGAAACCCATATGTGGCTTATTTTTAACTTACGAAGTGTTTTGTTGAATCTTTATAAAAACCATGATGAAAATTCTCTCAAATCTCTTTTGCATATCTCCTTAAATTACTTTTCAAAAAAATATATGCAAATCCCTCAATAGGTTTGTCAACAAAGTTTGATTTTGAATTGAGAATAGTAGTACATAAAGGCTAAAAAAAAATCTCATCACAAGTCAATGGTAAATCATGGGTGGTGATGGTTTCTATTCCAACATTTGTACATGTATTCTGCACGAATTTCTTCCTTTATTCAATAAAGTATGACCAAAACTGATTATTATTAAAGGATTTTGTTGATCATATAGAATACAGTAGGCTATCTTCATGGTGTGGTTAAAAAATAAAAATATTATCTGAATGATTACGCTTTAGTGAATGTATTGTTTTTGCTCTAAGATACAAAACAAATAATAAATATATAAAAAAAGTGATGAATGTAAGATTGTTGAGCATGTCGGTTATAATTCTGGGCTCAAATATTTACAGCAACTGCAATTAGTTCAACCACATAATAATCATATGGTTATTATTACCGCCTTAGTATTTGGAAATACTAATTCTGCTAAAAACTAATCTTTTTTCTAATTTGTTTTATTTTTGCAGAATTCATTGTGCAGCATTATCGTTTTTGTGTTCATTAGCTTCACAAGCGAGAAATAGGAGAGTTCGTAAAATTTTTATTGAGTTGAAATTAATAACGAATCGGGTTTGTGGTACAATGAAAAAAAAACCTCATTGTTGGACATTTACGTATGCAAGAATATTCGTACAACCCCGACTGAGTAAATGCATTTCATCAACTTAGTTTTGTAGCACCATTTAATGTGGCTTAATAGAATCAAATTTTTTTATTCATGACGATGTGTGTGGGGAAGGGCAGGAAGGAAGTTGAAAAAAAAATATGGATGAGAAAAATTTTGCATGAAGAAATGTAATATTCCATTGTGTCAGCGACAACGTTATGAGCTTGGAACCTAACCGAAACTAAAGTTATTCTTCGGTTATTTTTAGGTTTACCGATGTTTAAATTTAGAACCAAAATACCTTATAATCAAAATAACCTTTTTGTTTTTTTATTAAGTACTTACAAGGGGTTTATGAAGATGAAGATAAGAATTCCAGGAATAGGAAACAAACCAGTGTCGAATCTTCGTCATATGCAAACAGGGTCTACGAGGAAATTCTAAAGCATTAAATTTTTTATAACAATATTTTTAATAATGTTGGAAATTGAACCAACGTAAAGAACTCTTTACTGACCTAAGCCCCCAAGGTGAGTGATTGTTCTCCTTTGTTCGTTTAATACCCTGACCTATGTGAATAAAATTTTCTCAACAAGATACACACAAATTTCATGCAACATACGTGAACATTGAATTGATAAATACACTACCACGTAAATGCATGATGCAAAATGTGTTCTTTTATTATTTCTTTTTTTTTCTTTCTTCTAAATTAGAGGCAGTTATATCTAAATCCATTGGGGAATGTTAAAAAAAAAAAAAAAAAGAAAATGAAATACTAAATTTAGATGAATTTTTATCAATCAAGCAATAATATCCAAAAAAAAAATTATTCTTTATTATTTTGTCGGAAATAAAAATCATATATACGAATAAAATAATAATATTAATGATGATAATAATGATGATGAAGCTAGTGCATTTTACATATTCCATCATAATATACGAACAGTCCGAATTAATTGAATGGCCACTATAAATCTGAAAGGTTTCTTTTTTTGAGCAATTCTCTTGTATACATCGCCTATAGTATTTAGTTTATTTTAATATTACAGGGTTAGTTTCTATTATATTATATTTTAATTTTAATATTTTTCGCTTTTAGTGAAAAGTAAGGGTCGTGTAGGGTTTATCTTTTTTAAATAAATTAAGGGTATTATAATCCCTGTAAATATTATTATTGTTTTCTTTTCCTTTATTAGCTTTTTTAGGTTAAACTAAAAGAATGATGCTTACCTAATCAAGCACAAAAGAAGAAAGGAAGATTATAGAAATAGTTGGCGGTAATAAAGCAATTTTTTTCATGCACCCTTGCTGTATTAATATAATGTGTAATAAATAATAGAAGAAATTATTACACTTACTGATGATCATAAACAATTGTTTGCAAAATGAAATTAGTGTGTGTGTGTGTGTGTGTACATAAATTATATGTATGCGGAATTGGTTGTTTTCACTTAGTCTATACAGATTCGGAGCTTCAATTTAAAGTAATCACTAAAATTTTCTTCTAATTTCGGATTGTTGCAAATTTATCTAAAGATAAAGTCCTGGTGATGTTGATTCACAATTTTACAGTCATGAGCAATGGAATTTGAAGGTATTTTTACCTAACTCTGGATTAAATCCCCTCTTCTTTGTTAAAGGATGCACGACCTCGACTTTTCCATTCCTTTGCAATTTCAATCTATATTATTCATGTTTGCTGCTGAACAGACATCTTGAATTTGAATAAGTAATTGATGATGATAAATTCTCTACACATACCGCAGTTTTTGTGAAGAAAGGCCGAGTTCTCTCTACCATATCAACTGGTTTACAAGATCAATAAAAAAAAAAAAAACTCATCACATTGAAAATTCCAGAAGTAACGCGTACAGCAAAAAAAAAAAAAAAAAAAAACAATAACCAAAAGAAATAACTGAAAAAAAAATGTTCATCAAACTCATTCGGCTATTTTGTATTCATTTATTTTACTTTTTGCACCTGATTTTCAAGACAATCAGAACACTTGATACCCTTTGCATTTTGAATATGCATAGCTTAATTCTTTTTTTGAATATAGGATGCTTAAAAATATAAAATTCCTTTTTCACTTTTCAATTACGAGAATGAAATAGAAAACCGTAATACATTGAGAAAGAGACCCACCGTTAAAGCCTAGTATCAATTCGATTGGGGCCCAACACGTTGAACGTTGAATGTTTGATATTTTTATCATCTGGTTCATTCTATCTGATAGATATATGTTTATACCATGGGTTAAATTCTTATATTTTGAATGTGCATGTGGATTACTGTATCCAGGATAGTTAAGATGTTAGAAAATAAGGAGCAAGCAAGGAATATAATTTTTGCTGCAAATCGACTAAAATGGCATTGGATGTATATCACAAACTTTTGTATCCCTAATTTTTTGTTGTTATTAATATCCTAAATTGTTATCACCCAATAGAACTAATGCACAATCCCCAATATCGATGATGAATTTAGTTCTTATTTTCATTTCCGTATCTGGTTTCGCTCTACTTTTTGCATTATTAATATCCCTTATATGAAAATTTTCTTAAGAAATTGGCACTTTCAGAAAATCTTATAAATATGACTTGTCGGAACCAGCAGAAATTTGTATTTTTGTTACATGTTTCTGTTTGTTAAATAACTATCATGATTCTCTCGAAAATTGCTATCCTATTCCTAAGCTTGATTGCAGCTGTTACTGCACAGGAGATTACTGGTGTTTTCACAGGTTTTACCTCATTAACTTGGACAAATGCTGGTACCTATGACTACCAAGGTCCCCAATATCCTACATGGAATGCCGTAATTAATTGGGCTTTGGATGGGGCAACTGCTGACCCAGGTGATACTTTCACATTGATTATGCCTTGTGTGTTTAAATTCACTACTTCTGCGACTTCTGTCGATTTGACTGCTAACGGAATCACCTATGCTACATGTGATTTCCACGCTGGTGAAGAGTTCACTACTTATTCCAGTTTAACTTGTACCGTTTCCCAATCTTTGAATTCTGTTAGTGAAGCTTTCGGTACCATTACTGTTCCATTGGCATTTAACGTTGGTGGTTCTGGATCTTCTGTTGATATCGCTGATTCAACATGTTTTACTTCTGGTACTAATACTGTTACTTTCAAAGATGGTGACACTTCATTCAGTACCCAAGCTTATTTTGCTCCAGCTACAGGCTCTTCATCTGGTTTGTTATATACTTCAAGAGTTGTTCCTTCATTAAACAAAATCAACGCTCTTGCTATTCTTCCTGATTGTCCAAATGGTTATACTTCTGGTACTCTCGGATTCTCATCCACCCAAAGCGGTGTTGCAATTGATTGTTCCAGTGCTGAAGCATATATAACAAATCTTTTGAATTCTTGGAACTTTCCAACTAGTGCCACTACCTTCTCCTATACAAAGACTTGTTCCTCTACAAGTTTCCAAATTACATTCAACAACATACCTGCTGGTTATCGTCCATATATCGATGCATTGGTTCAAACTCCATCACAAAATTATAACATGTATTACACTGCGAAATACCAATGTGTTGGAAGTTCTACTACCAAAGATGCTTCAAAATCAGTCACATGGTCTGGATATACCAATAGTGATCCTAATTCAAATGGTGCTGTTGTTATTGTCACAACTATTACTGGTACCCAATCAAATACTATTGTTACCACATTACCATTCAATCCTACTGTTGATAAGACCAAAACCATTGAAGTTATTGTTCCAATTCCAACTGTTACTACAACCACTTCATATATTGGTGTAACTACTTCATACACTACCATAACTGCTACTATTGGTGGAACTGCAACTGTCATTGTCGATGATCCATACCACATCACAACCACAGTTACGGACACATGGACTGGAACTTTTGAAACTACAACAACAATTACTGCTTCTACTGATTCAGTTGATACCGTCCTTGTTCACAAGCCAACACCTAACCCTACAGTTACTACAACTGAATTTGGTCCATCTGAAACCACGATCACCTACACTAATCCACCAGGTAAAACTGATTCCGTTGTGATCATTGAGACTCCAAACCCTACAGTTACAACAACTGAATTTGGTCCAACTGAAACCACGATCACCTACACTAACCCACCAGGTACAACTGATTCCGTTGTGATCATTGAGACTCCAAACCCTACAGTTACAACAACTGAATTTGGTCCAACTGAAACCACGATCACCTACACTAACCCACCAGGTACAACTGATTCCGTTGTGATCATTGAGACTCCAAATCCTACAGTTACAACAACTGAATTTGGTCCAACTGAAACCACGATCACCTACACTAACCCACCAGGTACAACTGATTCCGTTGTGATCATTGAGACTCCAAACCCTACAGTTACAACAACTGAATTTGGTCCAACTGAAACCACGATCACCTACACTAACCCACCAGGTACAACTGATTCCGTTGTGATCATTGAGACTCCAAATCCTACAGTTACAACAACTGAATTTGGTCCAACTGAAACCACGATCACCTACACTAACCCACCAGGTACAACTGATTCCGTTGTGATCATTGAGACTCCAAACCCTACAGTTACAACAACTGAATTTGGATCCATCGAAACTACAATCACCTATACTAATCCACCAGGTGAAACTGATTCTGTTGTTATTATTGAACCACCAAACCCAACTGTTACTACTACCGAGTTTGGATCCATCGAAACTACAATCACCTATACTAATCCACCAGGTGAAACTGATTCTGTTGTTATTATTGAACCACCAAACCCAACTGTTACTACTACCGAGTTTGGATCAATTGAAACAACCATAACATACACTAATCCACCAGGTGAAACTGATTCTGTTGTTATTATTGAACCACCAAACCCAACTGTTACTACTACCGAGTTTGGATCCATCGAAACAACCATAACATACACTAATCCACCAGGTGAAACTGATTCTGTTGTTATTATTGAACCACCAAACCCAACTGTTACTACTACTGAATTTGGATCAATTGAAACAACCATAACATACACTAATCCACCAGGTGAAACTGATTCTGTTGTTATTATTGAACCACCAAACCCAACTGTTACTACTACCGAGTTTGGATCCATCGAAACTACAATCACCTATACTAATCCACCAGGTGAAACTGATTCTGTTGTTATTATTGAACCACCAAACCCAACTGTTACTACTACCGAGTTTGGATCCATCGAAACTACAATCACCTATACTAATCCACCAGGTGAAACTGACTCTGTTGTTATTATCGAACCACCAAACCCAACTGTCACCACTACCGAGTTTGGATCCATCGAAACTACAATCACCTATACTAATCCACCAGGTGAAACTGACTCTGTTGTTATTATCGAACCACCAAACCCAACTGTTACTACTACCGAGTTTGGATCCATCGAAACTACAATCACCTATACTAATCCACCAGGTGAAACTGACTCTGTTGTTATTATCGAACCACCAAACCCAACTGTCACCACTACCGAGTTTGGATCCATCGAAACTACAATCACCTATACTAATCCACCAGGTGAAACTGATTCTGTTGTTATTATTGAACCACCAAACCCAACTGTTACTACTACCGAGTTTGGATCCATCGAAACTACAATCACCTATACTAATCCACCAGGTGAAACTGATTCTGTTGTTATTATCGAACCACCAAACCCAACTGTCACCACTACCGAGTTTGGATCCATCGAAACTACAATCACCTATACTAATCCACCAGGTGAAACTGACTCTGTTGTTATTATCGAACCACCAAACCCAACTGTTACTACTACTGAATTTGGATCCATCGAAACAACCATAACATACACTAATCCACCAGGTGAAACTGATTCTGTTGTTATTATTGAACCACCAAACCCAACTGTCACCACCACTGAATTTGGATCCATCGAAACAACCATAACATACACTAATCCACCAGGTGAAACTGATTCTGTTGTTATTATCGAACCACCAAACCCAACTGTTACTACCACCGAGTTTGGATCCATCGAAACTACAATCACCTATACTAATCCACCAGGTGAAACTGATACTGTTGTCGTTGTTGACACAGAATCTAGTAGTGAAGTTGAATCTACCAGTGAAGTTGAATCAACCAGTGAAGTTGAATCTACCAGTGAAGTTGAATCTACCAGTGAAGTTGAATCTACCAGTGAAGTTGAATCCAGTAGTGAAGTTGAATCTACCAGTGAAGTTGAATCCAGTAGTGAAGTTGAATCAACCAGTGAAGTTGAATCTACCAGTGAAGTTGAATCAACCAGTGAAGTTGAATCTACCAGTGAAGTTGAATCTACCAGTGAGTCATCGTCTGAAGCCAGTAGTGAAGCTGAATCTACCAGTGAAGCTGAATCTACCAGTGAAGTTGAATCTAGTAGTGAAGTTGAATCTACAAGTGAAGTTGAATCCAGTAGTGAAGTTGAATCTACCAGTGAAGTTGAATTCAGTAGTGAAGTTGAATCTACCAGTGAGTCATCGTCTGAAGCCAGTAGTGAAGCTGAATCTACCAGTGTATCTGAATCTACCAGTGAAGTTGAATCTACCAGTGAAGTTGAATCTACAAGTGAGTCATCGTCTGAAACCAGTAGTGAAATTGAATCCACCAGTGTATCTGAATCCAGTAGTGAAATTGAGTCTACCAGTGTATCTGAATCTACCGGTGAAGTTAAATCCAGTACTGAAATTGAATCTACAAGTGAAGTTGAATCCAGTAGTGAAGTTGAATCTACCAGTGAGTCATCGTCTGAAGCCAGTAGTGAAGCTGAATCTACCAGTGTGTCTGAATCTACCAGTGTATCTGAATCTACTACTGAATCTACTACTGAATCTACTACTGAATCTACTACTGAATCTACTACTAGTGAAACCGGTTCATCGGTAGTTTCTTCTTATGAATCTACACTTCCACCATGGACATCTTCATCAGTTATTTATTCGAGCTCCTATGAGTCTTCATCTAGACCTTACTGGTCCAACTCCACGTTAACATACAGCTCGCTTCCGTCTACCCCATCATCTGAATGGACATCGTTGTCGACTACTGTCACCGTTCCACTGTCATCAGTTACCACTCCAACCACTGTGACTACTCCAACCACTGTTACCACACCAACAACAGTCACTACTCCAACAACAGTCACTACACCAACTACTGTGACGACACCAACCACAGTCACTACTCCAACAACAGTCACTACTCCAACAACAGTCACTACTCCAACAACAGTCATTACACCAACAACAGTCACTACACCAACTACTGTGACTACACCAACTACTGTGACTACTCCAACTACCGTGACTACTCCAACCACTGCTAAGACTCCAACCACTGCTAAGACTCCAACCACTGTGACTACTCCAACTACCGTGACTACTCCAACCACTGCTAAGACTCCAACCACTGTGACTATTCCAACCACTGTGACTACTCCAGGTACTGCTGCCACTCCAGGTACTGCTGCCACTCCAGGTACTGCTGCCACTCCAGGTACTGCTGCCACTCCAGGTACTGCTGCCACTCCAGGTACTGCTGCCACTCCAGGTACTGCCACAACTCCAGGTACCGCTGCAACTCCAGTGGCTGCTACTATTCCAGGAACAGCTAAAACCACAGGAACTACTGGTTCTACAGTTAGTTCAAAAGTGGTTGGTACTGAAGAAGCTACAACATTGTCTTTGTCGACTTTGTCACAACAACCAACTTCCATTACTTCAAATACTGTTGCTATTTCTACATATGAAGGTAATGGATCTACTATCAGCTACTCTGCAATTTCAATTCTTTTATTTTCGTTATTATCCTTTATTTTCTAGATACCCCTATTTGCTACCTTTTATTCCTTCTTGTGGTTAATTTTATTATTTCGTTATTTTTAAGCTCATTGCTTATCGTTTGTTACTTAGTTCATGGACTTCTGTTTTATTTTTTTTCGGTATTATACGTTAAGGCTAGCTCCTTCGTCTTATTATTTTGTTTCGGTTATGATATATTCCTGAATATACATCATTTTTATTTTGATTATTATAAGCTTTGTAGATGTAAAAACTAAAGTCACAGACAACGCTTGTTTTTTGTTTGCTATCTGTTGATAACCATACTATTGCTATTCTTTCTCATTTCAGCATCAATAAATCTTGGGAATTATATACCATAGGCAGGTGAGAGTTACTATTTGATTGAATTCAGAGCCTTGCAATGTATCTAACATAAATAAATAACGTTGCGATTAGTCCTGGGAACCCAACAAGTTTTGCAAGAGTTCTGTTGAAGTAATTAGAATGAGCTTACATTTTCCTACAGTAACCAAATGGAGCAACTGGATGATCATCGCTTATTTTATGTACATTTCCAGCCAAAGCAAATTATACTATTTGTCAAATATTTAAATACTTTATTGAACTTCCGACTGGGTAGTTTAATATTCCGTATTCAGAGAAATGCATCAGCACATTACAATTCATTTGTTTCTTTTACATCCACGTATAAAACTAACAAATATATTCTATATTATCCTATTTTCTTTTTTTTCACCACTTGATATTATTGTATATTTATTGAAGATATCTGTTTGTACATTTCTCAAAATACACTAATAGAGGAAATAAGTTATATCTTCTTTGAATTCTGCTTAGGATTTTTCCGAGCTTAATGATAATTGTAGTTGAGTTAAATAAATATAGAGTGTAATTATGAAAAACATCCGGCCAATATAAGTTTGCTCTTCTGTGTTAAAAAGATAAAGTTTCTATTACAAATAATTTAACCAAGTCTTATAGATTCAATACTGATCTCAATGGTATCCTAACTAAGTAATTCTCTATAATTTAAAAAAATATGCGTGCAATCATTACATCCTTCTCACATTTTTTTTTTTTTTTATGCACCTTTGAAATAGTAATACCCAAACTAGCATGAGCTGAAAACTGAGATAACTAAATCATTTTTGAGAATGGTCTTTTAATTGGATTAATTGGTTATTCTTTAAATATTTGACTAAGATAATTTTTAGTACTTTCTTAATTCTGCTGGTGTTTACTTTTGTTGATTCCTCCAAAACACTTAATCGTCTTGTACTTATAAATAAAAAGTTATTAACACCTCCAAACGATGGAAAAACGAAAAAGTACAAAATAACATAACTATTTGTATACACCATTTGAATATTAAAATTTGTTCTAACTAAAGCAACAAATTTAATGACATGGTTCTATTTTTGAATTCACGTTATTCTTTATTGGTTGCTGATTATACTGTAGCAAGCACTCTTCTATTTTTACGGTACCTTATATGGTCGATTCATTTAAGTTGTGATAAAATTTGACAATTGGTTGTCAGAAACAGAAAGTTGTACAAATCATTACTACAGGACACTGCAAGATTTTTCTTGAATTTTGGCGAAAGAAGATATCAATATATTCAAGAATGATTTAAAATAAAATATAATAAACTTAACCAAATATATAAAACCCAAAACTGATCCCCCGATATCAACTTTCAGTTTTATTTATTTATCAAATCGTAGGAATAATTACTCTTGTTTGGCATAAACTTTAACTTTCTTTGCACCTTTAGGAACATCGTTTTTGTTCTTATAGTAGACAATAGCATAATTCTTCTTTGAGTGGTTAGCAGGATCCTTGATATTTTTCACCGCCCATAAATTATCATCACCATTAAAATCCAATTCACCATTTTTTTTAATCTTGACTTTATATGGTTCGCCTTTGGATAATTGCAAAATATTCTTGTCAATAAGATAATACCATTTAGTATGGGAATCAACCTGTTCATAGATATACTTATTTTCGTCATTATAGATTAATTTTTTGGCTTTCTTTTGAGAACCCAAAAAGAAATAATTGATTCCTTTGTCTTCTTTAACTGAATATAACCAATCTCCATTGACATCTTTGTCATAGGAATTGACATACAAATAAACATTCTGCAAACAACAGATAACCGGGGAAAAAAAGCACAAGCAAGCGACTAACAACAAATTGGATTTCATTTTTTTTTTGATTTGAACCTATAGGTTTATATTTACTAAGGGATAAAAAAAATTTTTTGAAACAAATTGCATAGAATTTATGGACATCTATTTATACTATTTCATTAGTATCACGAAGTTGTGTTGCCAAAGCAAAGTAATTCATTCTATGGGAACCAAAAAAAAATTAAAAGGTAAACAAAGTGTTGCAAACTGGTCATCTATATCCATGGTATATAAATTTCTTGGTATTCAGTTTCACTGAATGTTGTTTCATTTATTGTCTTCTTTTTTTCTTTTTTTTTCTCTAAAGTGGGTTGCAAAGGTTTGGTTGGTGATACTTTTGGGTCGTGCGCATGTGCCATGTTGACCCTCCTGGTAATGAAGTAGACACCCTATTAACTACACAGAAACAACTATATTTCTAGTGTGACCTTTTTAAGAATATTATTATGTTGTTTATGTAATATATAGTTTAATGTTTTCAAGCAGAATTGTCACATTTTATTTTAGATATACAATTTCATGGAGACTTTACAAATTATCTTGAGTAAATTTTTGCAACACTTTAAAGACTAGCAGACTTTATTGAAAACTCATCAGAATTAAACATTTTTAATTAATACAAATCCCATTGAAATAATACCACATATAATTAATGTATAATTGATAATATTTCACGTCGCATTGTCATTTGACCCTGATTGAAGTGATGTATAACTTCCATTAGTTTCGGGATCTACACGCCCTTCAAAATGAGTATATTTCTGAGTTGTGTCCCCGGAAATCTTCAAAAAATTCCCTAATTTATTTTTTTGGTCAAGTTGGAGTGTAAATTCAGAGTTATGAAATTATTTTTTTAGTTTTGAAACAACATCTGTTAGTTTCGAGTCCTGACGAGTAGTAAATTTATAAATATGTCGTGCATGATTTCCAAGGTTTTTTTTTTTTTTTTTTTTTTCTTTAATTGACTTTTGTTGTGGGCAAAAATGCAGGTGTCTCCAATTGACTCGAAAAAAAAACTTAAGATTTCGTTCGCTATCAACTTAACTACTACTTTGTTTATTTAATCTAGCATCATGGATAACGACGATTTAACTGCATCAGTATGGGACGATGCTGTGTCACCAAATGATTTTAATGATGACTTTTCAACTACACAAACTACCTCTAGCTTACATCAATCAATTGTATCACCATTGTCAAATCAATTTGATTCCGTTGGCATAGATGATCCTTTTTCTAGTCCATTAGGGTTTCAAAGTCATACGCACGAATCAGATACTGATGGTTATGATAATGAGGAAGATGATGTGGGAATTTCTGTTGAAAATGAAGATAATTTCAGGCTGTATAACTCAACGTATGATGCGGTTAATGAACAGGAACGAGAGTTGAAGAAAGAAGGAAACAAGGAGCATTCTAATCAAATCTTATCAGAGTTGACAAGTGGAGTTGATGAAAGTGATATTTTAGAATCATCGATGATTAAATCTCCCGAAAGAATAGCACCATCAGACTCATTATTCAACGATAAAGGTGCATCTCCATTGAAAATTTCCAAGTCTAGTGGAGAAGTCAAATCTCCGAGTCGACCAGCCACTGTTAAAGCCACAAAGTTTAAGGCTACAAGACCTCGGAAGTTCAGTGCTAAGGTAAATGTCCAACATATGGATGAAAATAGCACCAAACTGTTGGGTCCATTAAGTATAGAAGTGTTGGAAGATGTTACTGGTAATCTGAAATCCTCACCTCTAATTTCGACAACAGCTTCAGAGGCAATAACTAAAGAAACGGAGGCTCCACTATACAATATTGATAATAAAGATGACAGTAAACAAGAGGATAAATCTGTACACAGGAGACCCGAAATACCTCAACAACAGCAACAACAACAACAACAGCAACAACAAGTGGATCCCCATGCAAACAAATTGGAAATAGTAGTTGGAGATCCGATGAAAGTTGGAGACATTACGACGGTCCATATAGTTTACACAATCAAAACCAAGAATAAGAATTCAGAGTCCAAATATTTCCCTGCTATTGAGGCGACTGAAGTTACTAGAAGGTATAAAGATTTCAGATGGATATATCATCAATTACAGAACAATCATCCAGGTCGAATCATTCCTCCTCCACCATCGAAACAAACATATATTGGAAGATTTAATGAAAGTTTCATTGAGAATAGACGGTTGTCTTTAGAAAAAATGTTGAATAAAATTTGTAATACATCTGTGTTGGCCAACGATCCTGATTTTGTAATGTTCTTAACAAGCGAAGATTTTGTTAATGAATCTAGGGAAAGAGAAAGAGTATCTGGATCTGGAGCATCAGCACAAAATAGTGAGTACCTTGACAGAAGTGAAGATATTGCTGTTACTTCTGCAGCTGCAGCTGCATCAGGTGTTTCGGGTGGATTTATGAGTTCGTTATTTTCAATGTCAACCAAAGTCACAGAACCAGACCAATATTTTATTGCAAAGAAGCAGTATATTGATGACTTAGAGTACAACTTGAAGCAGTTTTACAAAACCATCGAACTAATTGGACAACAGAGGGTAGATATGATTGGAATTTTGGAAGAAATATCAATCACTATGAATGAATTGTCTGGGCTTGAGATTTCCAAGGTGACCAGTGATTTATTATCTGCATTTAGTGAGGTTGAGTTGAAAATAAAGGACAATCTTGATAGGATCAATTTGCAAGATCAATTAACGTTAGGTTTTACAATTGAAGAATACCTTCGAACCATCGGTTCAATTAATTTTATCCTTGATACTAGATTAAATATCTACCAGCAATTCTATAACTTTACTCAAGAATTGAATAAGAAGCAAAGTCAGTTGGATAAGTTAAATCGCAAACAACAACAAGTCGACAAGATTAAGCAGTTAAATTTTGAGGTGGATAAATTGAAACAAAGAACAGATGCATATGAACAGAGCTTTAAGAAAATTAGTGATACGATCAAAGAAGAATTGGAGACTTTTGAGTACGAAAGAATTGACGATTTTAGAAATAGTGTGGAGATATTTATTGAAAGTGCTATTGAAGCACAAAAAGAAGCTATTGAATTATATGAGACTTTCTATGAGAGGCAAAAATTAGGAGATATCTAGGATTTGTAAATGTGTGTGAGTATTCGAGAAAGAGAAAGAGAGACACAGAAAGAGAGAGTTTTACAGAACTTAGTTTATTATTTTCTTTATGGATTTTTGTCTATGTACTGTATATCATTTTTAATTAGTTCTCCATGAGTGGTTCATAGATATTAATGTACCGCCCATTTCTTTACATGGTTCTTTTCTAGAGATTCGTATTTTTAGCCTTATTTTGGAATATCAGAAATATGAAGAAATCTGTCAATTATTGCCAACATATGCGCAAATAAAGCAGATAAGTTGTGAAAAGCGATAATAAAATAAGAATTAGTCAATTACAAATATTGACTAGTATCTTAATCATATATGAGGGATACAGAACTTGATATTTTATCCTACCAATACACAGTTCAATACAACGTATTGATTTCTTGATATATTCATTCACCATCTTGATAGAATGAAATATTTCGATCAGGATTATTTCTCAGTGAAAGCTTTTCCCTCTTTCTACAATCTACGATTAAATAACTCCTACAAATAATATCATGTTTATCCTAACAAAAATACCAATTGATGTACATAGTCATGATTTAATTAGCTATCAAGCACAGTTACCTTGTGCCTGTAATTTGGAAAATTATTTTAAGATAACAATAGAAAAAAAATTAGAGATTGTCAAGTCAACATGCACATGTAAATTCTTGATTTATAATGGTTGCTTATTGGAAAAGTTAATTCCAATAGTTATCCCCTATTTTTTTTTTTTTTTTTTTTCATTTAGAGTAAACTGTACAGTGTAAGTACAGTATAAAATCTTTCACCACAAGAGAAGTAAAGTATAAGCATGAGTACTTTGAGTTGAAAATTTCAACTGTACATTTTATTCGGTGTTGGTTTCCCAGCATCTGTTACAAGTTAGCTAATCAATATCTTGTGATCAAGTAATTTAGAACAACATTTATAAAACTACTATTTAATTGAATGATTGGTCATATCATATGATGTATTACTGTGGTAAAACTACTGAATTTTGATTACTCAAAATTTATGATAATAAGATTTCTTACATTTTTTTTTTTCTTTCTTTCTTTCTGCTTCCTTTACCAAATTTTATTGAAAATGAGCTGTTAAATAATGACTCAGTTACAAAGTGACTAATTTTCTGTACATTAAAAAAAAGTTACTCATTTTATATTCTCCACATTAAATTTTCCAAGATTACATAGTGCATTAAAATTTTATTTTTAATTTTTTAATTCTTTTGATTACATATACATTCAACATACAACATACAATTTAAAGCACTAAAATAAGAGTATTTATTTTTTTGTTCAATTTATTATCTGAAAATTTAATTCGTTATTTGTATTTTCTTTGTTTAATCCCTGAAGAAGATTATTATTTAACCAAATCAATATTTCCTCCTCCCCCCATCATAATTTTTTTTATTTTTTATTTTTTATTTTTGTTTTGTTTTAGTACCCTGTCATCCCCTCCTCCTTGTTTTCTTTGAGATCATTTCAACAAGAATCAAATAGAAGAAACTAGCTTTTAATCATGAGCACTGAAATTCGTCTTAATCCTATAAAATTATCTATAATATCGATATCCAGAGATAAGTATTGGATATTTGTCAGCTCCATTCAACAATTACTTTACAAATCCATTGATAACAAATTCACTGGATTCAAGGGTCTTTCTGACGATAGTGATGCTAAAGAAGATGATGAACTTGATGAATATAGCAGTGGATCAAATACATACTCTGATGGAGAAGTTCCCACCAATGGAGCAGTTGATAATTCAAGTAAACTAAGTCCTCAGACTCCACCAACTTCACTAGATGAAGAATCAGAAGAAGATAATTTCTTCCATATTGCCTTGACTCCTCAAGAATGTACTATCATATGCTCACAACAGCTCATGAATCAATGTTTTCTGCATGCTATTGAAGTATGCAAACAATTGAATTACAAAGATGTACAAGTGTTGCCAGAAACGTATTTGAGTTTGTGCGTGGATTCAGATGGTGATACAGATGCTTCGTTGAGAATATTAGAATTAACTAAACCACTATCGGAAAATAATATTTCCTTGTTTTTCATATCAAGTTACTTCAATAACGTGGTTTTAATTCCTTCAGCATTTAAAGATAGAGTAGTTCACATATTGAGGAAAAAAAATTTCGAGTTTCTGGATATTTCCAATAGTTTTATTCCTGCTTGGGGATCATCACCTATTACTGCTGAGATTGATTTTGAACAAGGTTCAACAGTATTAGAACAACAGACTTTCCAAACATTCAAAGTTGAAGGAATCAAACCAGTCATAAACTATAAGATCCCACTTTTACTTACCGGGTCCAGAACTGGTGACATACATAGTACTATTCTCAAAACTTGCAAGATATTATCAGCTATAGATTATATTCCACCTTTTTTTGGGATAACTAAAGCAGGCACCCAATGCTCACTTCTATTACCCAAGTCTAGAAAACAGAGGTCAAAATTAGGCTTTGAGTCTCCATACATCATGGGATCTCTCCTGGACACCATCATCCCCATAAGTATAGATCTCTCGAAATTGGAAATTAATTCAACAGGTATTGTTGCTGGTTTGGCAAGTAGATTAAGTGATACTGGACTTCTATACTATTTATCAATGGCCAAATCGGGTGTCATAATGATACCAGAAGAGAATATTGAATTAGTGAGTCAAATCTTAAACTCTTTTTAAATGCAAATTCTGTATATAGCAATTACTATGTCATTTTCCTATATTTTACAACTTTCTCTATTCACAAGGCACACTCTTTAGATCTTCTAGTTTCTCTTATTATTTTTCTTTTTAGATTTTTGACTAGTACTCCATCCATCTTCATCAACAGTTGGTACTTTATCAGCAGAAGAAATAATTGCTGCTGACCAAGAAACGTGGTCACCACCACCAATTTGTTGATCAACTTTTTGTCTTCTCTTCAAAAATTCTTGAGCAAATCTTCTACCATCCATTGTGGCAGATGAACTGTAAATAGTTTCAGCAATTAAAGATGCAGAATCAGAAGAATTTGGTGGCAAAGTAATAAATATATCCAATAAATCCTCTTTGGAAACAGTTGGATACAAACTAGTCATATTGGATCTGGCCCAGACCAAGAAATCTTCCCTAACAGATTGTGCATTAATAGAATTTGTGTTTTGTTTGTTTGCTGATACTGAACGCAACAACTGAGGTGTAGTCTTGGAAGAGGATGAAGTAACAACATTAGTAGATGCTTTCTTGATAACTGGAGTTGATGGTTGTTTTTTAGATGCTACAGTGGTCCAAGCTGGACCATCATCTCTTGGAAAAGAATTAGCAGCAGCATTGGCAAATGAAGTGTTGGTGGAACCAAGTTTAGTTGCGGAATTTGCAGAAACAGTTAATTTGGCTTTAGCACGTTCAGCTTCTTCTTTTTGAATTTCGGCTAAAGTTTTAGTAACTGGTGCTGAAGATGTAGTACCCCAAGATGAAGGTAATACAGTAGCGGCTCTTTCTATTTTAGCTTGTTTTTCAACAGCGGCAGCATTAGCCCAAGCTTTAGCTGCTTGTTCGTTTTTAATCTGTGCTTCAATCTTTTTTTGTTCAGCTAATTTTTCGGCTTCAATTCTTTGAATTTCTTTCAATGTCAAAACTGGTTTTTGAGATGATTGTTTTGGAGCAGCCCATGGGGCTAAAGCAGGAGGAGCAGAAGGTTTCAAATCAACTGGTTTAGCAGAATCTTGAATTTCTTTCTCTTCAACAGGTTGTGGTTGTGGTTGAGATGCTGCTGCTGGTTGCTCTTCCATAATAGGTTTCTGTGGAGCGACAACTTCAGATTGGATAGATTCATTAAGAGGATTGACATTCTTTGGCTCTTCATCATTTAAAAAGTCCGTGACAACAGAGCTATGAATTTCTTCCAAAACCGGATCTTCAAGCTGTGGAGCAATTTCAACAGTAGTTGATCCAATTGAACTAGAAGGAATCTGAGTAGCCATTCCAGTAATCTGGTTAGTGTCAACATCGTGTTGAACAGATAATGAATCTTGACCAACCAAATTTAAATTTGTCGTTGATGTAAATGGGGAATTAACACGAGAATGTGATTGTGCAACAGCACTAGGCAACCACGGGGAGTTTGGTACAGGTTGACTAATTTGGCTTGGTAATGAAGCATGACCACCGATTGGGGTTTGTGGGTTACTACCTGATTGCAAAATTGAAGATGTAGAAGTATCAACACCCCAACCACTATTAACCCTCGATAATGTTGGTTGCTGTTGTTGGTGAATTTGTTGCTGTAAAATCGATGGCATAGATGGGAAGCTCAAGTTATGGTTGAATGCATCCAACCCAGTAGATGGTTGTTGGTTAAACGTGTCAATCCCAAAGGTAGTTGAGCCACCAAATCCTTGAGTAGAGGTTTGATTTACCAGTGCTAAGGAAGTAGTTGAAAATGGATCAGACTTCATGAAATCATTACCAAATAAATTGGATTGGGATAAGTTTCCATGCGAAATGTTAGTATGGGAAACATTACCACCTAATGAAGATAACAAATTTGACTGGAATGGTGGGAAATTATTATTCAGCAAATCATTCGGGAAAAATTGACTTCCACTGTTGCTAGCAGTTGTTAAATCCGGCAAAGGAACCTTGAACGGAGTCACATAGTTCAGCAAGTTTTCGCACAATTCCCTCAAACTTTTGAACCCATTCTCCTCTTTCCTTCTGATCTGCAAATCAAGGTTCAAATATCCTCCGGCAAGCCATTCTTGCATCATGTCCCCATTGAATGGACCTTGTTCATTTCCTGATGGATCAATGTAATACCATTCGATTTTATCAGAAGTAAGGAGTGGCTTAAATTTGGATTCAACACTTGGTAGATCTTTAGGCAATGGTGTCATACCAGGTGGTGCTTGGCCAATTGAGGATGCAATAGTAGCGGTCCCTGGATCAGTTACAGCAGTTTGAATGGATGCAATACCGCTACCTTGGGTGGCATTTTCAATTTCTGAATCCCCTCCAATAGTGAGTTTATCCAATGAATCAGTCAATTCTTTAGTTGTTTCTTTATGTAACTCATCAGCATTATTTGACTTAGATTGTAAATCCAAATGATAAATCTGTTCTGGCTTTGCCAACTTATAAGGTTCATCAGAACTAACAGGAACTTCAGTATTTAAAATCTGGTCCTTATTATCATACCAAACTTCAAATACCTCATTCATTGTATAACGTTTACCATCCTTGTTTGCTGGAATGGTATTCGTATGGTGATGGTGTTGACTATGGTTGTGGTGGTGGTGATGATGATGGTGATGATGATGTTGATTACTTTGAGAAAACAGTTGACTATAAGAAGTGCTGTCATCGATATTCCCATTATTAGGAGCTTCTTGTGATTTACGAGATCTTGAGTACATTTTGAAAATTGAAAATAGTATGATAGGAATTTATCGCCTTGGGTTGATTTTTTTTTTATGGGTTTTGTTAAATTTGGTTAAAGTTGAACTTGGGCCGTTTTTTTTGTTGGTAACTTCAATGGATTCAGGTCTTGAAAAATTAGAAGAAAATTTTTTTTTTTTTTTTACTTCTCCATTGAGAAACATGCTAATACGTGGGATCTCAATGTTCGTTCCAAATCAAAGCAATTTTTTTTTTTCTCTTTCTTCTCCCACTTACACGTCTCTATGACTCTCATTTTTTTTCCCTTACTTTTTTGCTGCAAGCTTTTCTTTTTTTTTTTTTTTTTTTTTTTATTACACTTTATACTAATAGTATCCCAAAAACAACTTGGAGGTTTACTGACAATTCTTAGAGTTGTCATTAGGTAAATTATCAAACGGAGCGATAACTCAGAATAAGAATAACCGAGAGCATTTACATTGACGACAACCATATAAAGTTGATCTTGTCTTACCATTCAATCATACATATGTGTGGGTTCTACAATTAAGCTTGATCACAAGTTGCTAATACATATATTTAAACCTTTTTTTTTTATTATTATTATTTTTCTCTAGTTTCTCTTAGATACCCATTTGTTTTTCCATTTCACTGTGGAAATCTTTGACGTTATCACCATTGTTGAAGCCACCAGGGTATACATCTTCCCAATCAACGCTAGCATCCTTGTTCAACAAGATATCTTTATGCATAGAATCAACACCACCTAATAAGCTAGGTCTGAATGATGTAGCTTCCACAATTTGTAAATCCATGGTTCTTTTAATTGGAGCACCAGCACCAAATATACGTCTATAAGATTCCATTCTGTTTTCTTCTTGAGTTTTTTCCCAATTGTTTACTCTTGATTCTAAAGGATGACGATTATTTATCTTTGATGCTATATTCAATGGACCTTCTTGAGTTTTTAAACTATCTTGTAAACCTGGAGCATGTTCAGCTGCTTGACCAAATTTTGTAGTGTTGACAAATGATTCTTTTTGTTCGTTAGGAACTGCTCTCAAAGACTAAAGGAATTATATGATGTTAGTAGCTGCTATAATAGTAATAATAATAATGCATATATATATTTATATATATATATATATATAAATCATCAAAACATACCATTGTGTTTGTAAATGTAATTAAATGAAAAGGTTTATCTGATGACAGTGGTGGCGAACAAGTTATCGGCTTCGATTATTTTTTTGTTGTTGGTGAGAAAAATAGATATTTGGCTAAAAATCGTAATGACCGGCGCACGACCGTTGCTTTAAATGTTCCATCAATAAAACTGAATAACACTCCAACAATACATACAATGAAACATAGGCAAGACAAAGCCATTAATCAAATACAGCTAGTAGATAAAGTACTTTTAAATCACCGTATGTGTATTTACTTTACTACGTTATCTTCGGCAGAAGTCTTTGTTCCCCAAGCAACTCATGAAAGTACTATTATACATCAAATATACTGCAACAGGTTGGAACTTGAATGATATCTGTAATTGTATTCTGTAATTCATTTATTATTTACTCAATTTATAGAGTTATGATTAGAGGTATTACTGTTTGATAATGAAAGTTTGAGTTTAGTTCTAATGAAGAATTCAATTAACAAGCGTGTATCTTCTGTAAATATTGTTATTTCAAATCTATTACAAATGTTATATTGAATTTAGTGTTATTTTCTGCTTATTCTATTTTTATTAAATGATTTGTGGGGAGTTTGCAATTTAAAAATTTGACAAAAAGAGATTCTTTATTGTTTCCCCATATTTTTTTATCACGTGTATGGTGAGCCGCACGATGGGCATCTCTAGTATAATAATGAATCATCATATACATGTCAATTTTATTAGCAACTTCTATAATATTACTTTATATATGGATAAAGCAAGATTGATTCTATAAATATATTAATTTTTTAAATATACTTTAGTAATTAATTTTGGAGTAATTCTATGATTTTTAAAGTATTTGAAATTAAATCAACTTCCAGCCTTTAATAAGGCACATTCAACAGATAAATCTTACATTTTTTTTAGATAAATATAAATTAATACCTCTAATGTATTATTTAAACTACTTATAGTTGTAATTACTTTCATATATGGGCAGTATTACATCAAAAACACCTTGAAAACCATGATATTTGCAAAACGCAAGGTTCATTTTCGATTCAGAAGGACACACCCAAACATCAGTACATATAAGAAAATCGCTCATCAAATGTACAAAGAAAATTTTTTTTTTTTCTTTTCACAGAATCCCATCTCCCAAAAAAAAAAAAAAAAAAAAAAATTCTGTTCATCAACTTTTTCACCATTTTGTTTTTATCATTGAACAACTAGTTTTATTTCTTTGATTAATAAACTACTACATTCACATATATATACATATATAAATATTGATACATAATGGCATTCGGAGCTCCAAGAGGTAGAGGTGGCCCAAGAGGTGGTGGCCGTGGTGGATTCGGTGGTGCTTCCAGAGGTGGAAGAGGAGGTGCCAGAGGTGGCCGTGGTGGATTCGGTGGTGCTAGAGGAGGTGCCAGAGGTGGAAGAGGTGGCCCAAGAGGAGGTGCCAGAGGAGGTGCCAGAGGTGGAAGAGGAGGTGCCAGAGGTGGTGCCAGAGGAGGTGCTAAAGTTATTATTGAACCACATAGACATGCTGGTGTTTTCATTGCCAGAGGTAAAGAAGATTTATTAGTTACCAAGAACATTGCTCCTGGTGAATCTGTTTACGGTGAAAAGAGAATTTCCGTCGAAGAACCAGCTAAAGAAGAAGGTGCTGCACCAACCAAGATTGAATACCGTGTTTGGAATCCATTCAGATCTAAATTGGCTGCTGGTATAATGGGTGGTATTGACGAATTAGGTATTGCTCCAGGTAAAAAAGTTTTGTACTTGGGTGCTGCTTCCGGTACTTCTGTATCCCATGTTTCTGATGTTGTTGGTCCAGAAGGTGTTGTCTATGCTGTTGAATTCTCTCATCGTCCAGGTAGAGAATTGATTGGTATGGCCAAAAAGAGACCAAATGTTATTCCAATCATTGATGATGCTAGACATCCACAAAAATACAGAATGTTGTTAGGTATGGTTGATTGTGTATTTGCTGATGTTGCCCAACCAGATCAAGCCAGAATTATTGCATTGAACTCACACTTGTTCTTGAAAGATGGTGGTTTAGTTGTCATTTCTATTAAGGCCAACTGTATCGATTCTACTGTTGATGCTGAAACTGTTTTCGCTAGAGAAGTTCAAAAATTGAGAGAAGAAAGAATTAAACCATTAGAACAATTGACTTTAGAACCTTATGAAAGAGACCATTGTATCGTTGTTGGTAGATACATGAGAAGTGGTATTAAGAAATAAATGTATGACTCAAGAAGGTCAAATGAGAATGGGTTATCTACTGCATAGATTAATAAATTTCAGTGTACAATAGGATTAAAACGAGGTATAGTAATAATACAAATAAAAGTAAAAAAAAAAAAAATAAAGTAGAATAAAATAAAACTTACTAAAAGGCTATAACGTCGTGTAAAATATACTTGAATGTAAATATAAAAAAATAATAAAGCAGTAACGTAAAAAATTCAACCATAAACTATAAATACTCACAGAAATAAATCGGTTCTCTCTTTTTTTTTTATCTTTGTTTTCATAATGAATCTTCTTAATCAATTCTAGCTTCAGATAAAGTCAATGGTTTAATGTTATTGGAGAATACAGAAGATCCAGATTTGAAACGGTTGATCTTCTTTAATTTTTCACGAACAACCATGACGGGCACTGTCAGTTTCGTAACCAAATAATTTGACAAGGAACCCAATAATACCCCCTTGATAGCACTTTGACCCTTTGAACCAACAATAACTAAAGTTGGTTGTAAATTATCAATAAACTCTAAAATCAAGTGTCTTGGAATTGGATGATGAATAATTTCAATAACAATATGAATTTGTAATTTGGTTAATTTCAACAAGTTCAACACTTGTTGCCTAGCTTTGTTCAACATGTTCAATCTGGTTTGTTCACGAGAATTTTCGTTGGCATTATTGCCTTTCAAATGGTGATTGGTATCAGTATCTTCAATAACACAAACAATAAACAACACCGAACCGTCCACCAATACAGTACCTAAACTCCATTCTAATGCAAAAATCGATTCAGGGGAAAAGTCCATACATAACAAAAACATCTTTGGTTTAACTTTAGGGTTAATTAATTGAAAGAAATTACCTCTTGTTATCGTTTGGATAACTCTTGAATGTGATTTGTTTGAATCAACCGGTCCTTCTTGTATAGTTTCATTCAACTGAGATGCAAATTCACTATCTAATTTATCTTCCACAGCAGATGTATAAGGAGCCATAAAGGCTTCTCCATCAGGTCTACTACCATCCTCATTTCTTGTTGGGGAGGTAGATCCATTTCTAATTCCATTTTCTTGATCAATAATTTTCTTTCTATAAGCTTGATAATTATCCAATTTTTGTCTTCGTGAAAATGCATCTTGATTAGTTTCATCCAAATTCAAATTAGCACCAGTTAATTTTTGTTTATCATTAGCTAATTTAGTTAATATTTCTTGATCTATTTTGCTTCCAGCTTTTTTAGCAGCAGCCATTGCTCTTTCACTTGCTGTTAATTCTTCTAAACGTTTAATCGTTTCATTATCATTTAAATTTGAATTTTCTAAAATACTACTAATTTCATTGATTTTTTCATCTTGACAAGCATAGTTTGGTAAAATATTACCAGTATCATCATATTGGAATTTTTCGTTGCTATCATCATCACTTATATGTTCTTCATCACTTTCTTCATTTTCCCAAGTATTATTCTTTTCTCCTTCTTTAGTTGAATTCACTATTCTTTCCAGTGGGTCATGATTTGTTATCGACCATTTCAACTCTTTGTCATAATCTTCTGGATTAATTGAGGATGAACGAGAATGTGATCCTCTACCCGGGGAAGTTGATCTTCCTCTGGTCATAGATTTTTGAATAATAGCTAACTTTTCTGCTTCTAATCTAGATTCACGACTAGCCATAATTTATCAATATTTTTGTTGTCTGTAGGATATATCTAATACAAAAAGATTTGTAAAGAAATGAACTCTAAAAAAAAAGAAAACTAATTCGGAATCAAAAATTTAGTTGGAATAATGAATTTTTGTGTGTGTGTGCTGTTGGCAGGAAATGAACAGAATATTGAGGGAGAGAGAGAGAGAAAAAGTGTGTGAGAGATAAAAAAAAAAAAAAAAAAAAAAAAGACTGATAAAAACGTAACAGTTTCGTATGTTGTAAGCAACCTAACTATGCGCCTAGAAATAATTAAATAAGAAATGAAGTTGTGTACGAGATTAATTTTTTCTTCTTCGTAGTTTAGTTTTACTGGGTCCAAACTCAAGAAATGATGCTAAATTTATAAATCTAATTACTCTTCTGATTCATCGTCCATGTCATCGTCATCGTCGTCATTGAACTCCACTAAAAAGTTAGCACCTTTATTAAACTCCGGGATATCTTTAATGCTTTTGTCAAAGTCTTCCAAATGTATGATCTTTTTTGGATATGGTTGAATGATGTCGAATTTGAATGAATATTCATCATAATAATCTTTAATATCTTGAATTGATTCTTTTATGATGTCATCAAGATCTAGTTCTTCAATTAAATCATCGATACTATCGAGATCCACATCTTCATTTTGCTCCAAATAGAGCTTCAATTCAATGAACATGTAAAATTCCACTAATGAGATTTCACCGTTGAATAATTCAACAATTCTCTTACCATTAGGTAATTTCAAAGCAATCTTACATTTAGTTTCACTATCTTCATCAAGAACATTAAATTCAATGTATTTAGTTTGCAATAATCTTAACAAATAATAATGACGTAAATTATTTCTTTGTTCAGCAATTTGTTTAGCTTGTTGTTCTTGTATTTTGATTTCTTTCTTCAATTTGTCCTGTTCCAAAGATCTTAAGTAAGCGCTATCCTGTTCTTCCCTGATTTGACGACTAATATCCATTTCTTGTTTATCGAATCTGGCGGATACTAATTGAGGATTAAATCTATCTAAAAGCTTTGATACGTTTTTAAGAATCTTGCTAGTAGTAATTGGAAGTTCATCATCAGTAATAAATGGTCTGGACAAGTTTGATTTGTATAATGTTGACATAGAAGGCATGATTTCAGGACTGGCCGATACATTACCAATTAACATTAAATATGGGATTCGTTTCAGTTTATACGTTTGGGCCACTTGATAAGCTTCTGGAGACTTATCGATATTATTAACAAATATTTCTGTTTCTTTGAACAATCCAGTGGATTTATTAAATAATTTGTCAAATTCTGGATGACTTATCAACGCATGAAGAAAATTATTACTTCCAATAGAATCATTGACCAACACCACTAAGAGCCAACGATATTCTTTTTGAGTTATTTGATGTATTTCATTAAAGTTGGACTCATGGAATTTAAAGTTTTCCAACAAACCACCATCGATATCTTCTCGTAATATAGGCAAGAACTTATAATTTGGAATAAACTTTTCATAATTAAAAGAAGGAGGGATTTTCGACATATTAGGTTTCAAAACGTCCCAACCAAATAAAAATCTAAATGCTGACAAAACAACATTCAATATTGTTTTGGGGATGATTAATAATAAGATCCATAAAGCATTTAGTGGTGATCTATTAGAACTACCACCCAGGACATTACTATTATGTGAATGGACAGATTGAGTTTCCTCCTCAAAATCTTCCTTTGATTTTTCCTCTTGCCGTTCACTTTCTCGTTTTAATCTATCTTCTATTATGGAAGTGTGTATACCCACTTCTAACTGCCAACCAGTTGGAATTATTGGAGCTTTTGGTAACCTTGGTACAAAATTATCGTAAAACATTTGGTGTTGTAAGTTCACCATTTCCGGTTGTCGGGGTACAAGGGGAGGTGATGAATGTTCAGTATGTCTATGAGTAAGATGACTATCATCTTGATCATGCATATTCACTGCAGAACTATTACCAATCGAGTCAAATCCGGAATCGAAATATGAAGAAATTGCATTGTTCAAATTAAAATCATGAACAGTTAACAATTGAACAATCTTATCATCATCTGAATCCGTTTCAATACCAGTGATAGATTTAAACTCTTCAAATTTGTCTCTATGGTGTGATTCTAAGGCGTCCATAATTAAATTATCGGTGGTAATTTTTGTTGCCAAATAAACGTGATATCATTCAAGGGTATCTGGCTATAATTTTCCGAGAGGCAAAAAAAAAAAAAAAAGTACCAAAAATTTCACCATAATACCCAGGTAAAGATCAGATACGAAAAAAAAAAGAAACAAAAAAAAATGCACATAATCTCCGCACGTGACTTCTATAAAAAATACTCTTGTAATTAACTAAATAAAATAGTAAAAATACAGTACAGTACAGTTGAGTCGTAGAATTTTTGAAATTCAATTATTAACACTAGTGTATTTGATGAATTGTTGGTTATATACAGAAGTAGGGTTACCCAACATCATGTTATAACTACTATTGAAACTAGTTTCAATTATTTTTTTTTTACAAGTCCGTCTCTTGCTGAATGATTCAAGTATATCTTACTCGTATATAATTATCATTCCCTTTGTTTTTCTTACACATTGAATCATCGGCATTCAAATGCTTTTAAAGGAGTCATTCCATATCAAAGTGAAATTAGATTGTCTTTCAAGGCAAGTCAAAAGTTTTGTCGCTATTCTTTATATTCTTCATGAACTGAACAAATAACTAGAATGTTTTTTTTTTTCTTTTTCGTGTTTATCACAAACATGTTACAAGGTGTTGCTCATTTTGACAGACAGAAATATATTTATACAGGCTTTGTGATATCCCGAAACTCCATAGAGAATGGTTGGGTACTAATACTTATCGGTCTTCATGTCGTGGAATAAGTTTTTATACATTCTAAAAGGGCTTTGTACAAACATGTACTAATGAGCGGCAATACAGAATCCAATGGTTTTTGTATAATATTTGGTTCTATTTTGCAATCCGTACAATGTGTTAATAAGTTTGTAAACTGATAGTTATTTATATCCCATATGTATACACAAACTAACTATAAGCCATGTATTTTTTCTTTTGTATAACACTTTTCTAATGGACAATTCTAAGAAACCAAATGGGGGGGGGCAGAGGATTCTAGAATCAGAAATGGATAGAATGTCTAAGGAGAGAGCTTCCAATTTTAAGGCTTGACTGATATTTGCTCCAAAGGTGGTTGATATCACAAAACACTGTCGGCTGTTGAATCAATTCATTTTCTCTTCTTATTTGTGTTGGATGACGACTATCATCCTACATCAATATTTCAGGCGGATAATCGCATTTGTGATTTTGTTGAAATTTGGAATTCAAATATTGTATCAAACTTTCATATTTCGTAATTCTAGGACGCGGCAAGAAAGAGGGGTAAAATTTAAATCTTATAAAGAATAATGGATATATTTTCAATTGGGTGAATTAGAATGACGATCCTACCTGCCTGTATATATTGTTTTTTTTTATTCTATTTTGTTGACTATTTTCCTTGATCTAGACAATTTGTCACATTTATAGGAAAAAACTTATTCCAGGTTGACCTGATGATACATACAATTAATTGAGAGTGGCTGAGGAGGAGAGGGAGAGGGATATCAGGTGGAATTGCAAATAAGACAACAAAGTTAAAGAAAGAAAGAAATTTATGAAAGTTCTACCGTCAACAAAACAATATCACAATGCAAAAAAAAAAAGTGTTCTGGAACGCGCGCTTAAAACAAAAGAGCATTTATTGCATAATATTAAAAACCGTTCTACAGCTTGTTACAAAAACCAACTGGGTTATTTTACTTTGTAACGCATAATGCAGAATGCACCATCAATTTCACTGTGTCAATCACAAAACAAACTGTACAAAATCAACACAGCAATGGTAACAATAATTAAACCAAAAATTAAAAAAAAAAAAAAATTCATTTGAATTTGAAATTCATGCATTTATAACATCCCATCATACGACTTTGCATTGGGTTAGTTTCTTTGTCAACTAGTTCTTAAAAGTTGAGACGAGCACTATGCAAAATAAACACAATTATCTCTATTGAGCCAAAGAAATAAAGAAAAAAAGAAATGCAAAATACAAGGTATTGATTTTGTCAAAGTTATTGAAATCCACGGAAATAACTACTAAATTGGTTGCAATGATCAAGATTAAGTTTATATGTAGCTAGTTTGAATCGTTTTTACTGTTATTATCAAGTAGAGTTGTGTCCAGGTTTTTCATATAATGGATAGTTGTCAAGAGAATAGCTGGTTCAAATTACATACTCTTAAACAGATATTAGAGGAGACAATCTTACCACAGCATTTCAAGGTACATGTATTTGTGGAGGCGGTTAAATCTTTATACTATTTTTACTCTGGTTCAAATAAATTGGTGCCAACTGTTGAAAAAGAGAATTAAAGCAATTTGAATAATCAACAAGAAAGTGTGTACACACACATGTCACATCCCATCCCATCACTGCTGATGTACAGTATACACTATGTCCTGTTTATTTTTTTTTCTGGGCATACAATACAATACTTTGTGGTTTGATATTTGGAAAGTTTATTCATTTAGTGCACTTTGGATTTCCCCCAGGTTAAACGTTTCAATATGAAGAACAAAGCAAGTACAATATGGACATTACAAAAAAATAAGCAAACAAACAAAAAACAAAAAAAAAAAAAAAGAAAAGATCCAGAGTTGTGATATTTAAAGTTGCTAATGTCTCTAGATGTCAAGAATAAACGAGAATATAAGAATGTCACTGAAAAGGTTTACTGTACATGTTTTGTTTTGATATTTCATTACTTTAATACGATTCTGAATTAAAAATTTAGAATTGCTCAGCGGTAGCAATCCATTCTCTTGGGTTGAAACAGTTCTCTGTAGTACATGAGAAACCTCGCTGAATAGATTTTTTTTTCCTATTTAGTGTGACAAAGTGGAACCTAATCAACCGAGGGTCGGAAGTGGAAAATTAGTAAGATCTTATATTTGCTAGGAAAGAGGTGAAACTATAAGAAACAACCCGGACAAGCCATCAATCGGACATATTCAGAGCCTATATGCTCAGGTTAGTCTTTTTTTTTTTTTTGATTTTGGTCCAAAAACTCTCAAAGCGATTCAATAAGAAAGGTACTGTGTAATTATTGAAATACATTTAACCTCGGTAAAACATTTATTTACATGACCATTGTCGAAAGTGAAAATTTTTTTTTTATTTTTTTCCTTCTATTTTTTTTTTTTGTTCTCGTTCTGTGTTTTGGCTCCTTAATTTAATAAAATAGGCTTAAATTGTTTTCCCCTCAATAATAAGGTAATATAAATTGCAATCAAATTGTTATTACTTATATTAATACTTTCTCTTATACCCCATACTCTACTCCACATGAACTCAATACTGAATTGACCTTGCACCAATAAAACTTAATAAATTAAAACAAAAAGCTTAACAGTAGGAAATATAGAAAAAAAGTGGTTATGTACCATTATTCTCTTTGCCATAGATTCATAGATTCAATTCCAAATTAAATTTTAAGTTCTGTACTATATAGTACACTTGTACATTTATCAGATGCTAGGTAAGAAAAATTTTTTTTCAATTCCTCCAATTTTTATCATGTCATTCTAATTACTGTAACTAAGTTAATTAAAATTAAATCATGAATTAATTAGCTAATCATTCACTAAATTAAACCGTTTCTTGTCATAATCGTTTTAATCAATTAGTCATTATTGATACCGTGATAGTTTGTCCACATAACCAAAGTTGTTCTTCTTCTTCTTCTTCTTCTTCTTCTTCTTCTTCTTCTTCTTCTACCCCACTGGATCCTTTCATTAAAATTCTCCTGTCAATTTAAATACCGTTTAGAGGCGGCTTGTTTGTGTTAGAAAAATACAAAATAAACTAAAAAAAAAACAAAACCAAAAAATAAATGCAGCAATGAAAACGAATATCATTGGGCTTCGAGATATTCCGAGTGGGGGGGAGGGGTGGAGGGAAAACAGGGGGGCCGAACGGAACTGTTCATTTACATTTACAAATAGTTTTTGTTTTTGTATAATTTTGCAATGTTAGGGTCACCAAAAGACACTCTCATCTACGTAGCGTGGTGTATTTGTAGTTTATAATAGAGATGGACATCACCAGTAAAGACACACAAATATGAATCAATAAATCTATGAGATTTGTCACATATATTGTATAGTTTTAACATCTCGAGGAAATCTAAAATTTTTCTTCGGACGAATGTAAAAAAAAAAAAGAAAAGAAAAGTGAAAAATTTATCATGCCGGATTAAAAATAACAAAAACAAGAAACGCAACGCAGCATCTGAATGAACAAAAAAAAAAAAAAATAAAAAAATTTCAATGCTTGTGTTTTCCACTTGGTTTTATAAATAACTTGACAATTTCAAACTTAATCATTTTTTTACATTTTCATAACGATTCCTCTTTTTTTTTTTTACTTTTATATTTTCTAGATATATTTTATTAATAATAATTCGATCCATACTCATTATTTATTCATTTGTGAAACTATTCATCATAGACATCTGATAGAACTTCCTTCCCTTTTTCTTTTTTTTTTTTTCTTTCTTTCCTTAAGTCGTTATCGTTCCTTTGATCCATTTGGTAATCTAACCTTTCAATTGATCCTTAACAAATAAATAATAACAAAAAAATTATAGAATCTGTCAATATTAATAAACAAGTATCACAAAAATGTCAAGATTTTTAAAATCAACTTTTGCAAAATCAGTCTTAGCGGCTGGAGCTGCAGTTGGTGGTACCATTGTATACTTGGATTTCATTAAACCAAAGAATGAACCACATTTGGCCACATCCTATACTCCTTTCAACAAAAACATCCCTGCTCCACCTTCTCGTGAATCATTGGTTGATAACTTAAAGAAGACCGCTCAATTTGATATGTTGGTTATTGGTGGTGGTGCTGTTGGTACTGGGACAGCTGTTGATGCTGCTACTCGTGGATTAAATGTTTGTCTTTTGGAAAAAACCGATTTCGGTGCAGGAACTTCATCCAAGTCAACCAAAATGGCCCATGGTGGTGTTCGTTATTTGGAAAAAGCTATTTTCCAATTGTCCAGAGCTCAATTGGATTTGGTCATTGAAGCATTGAATGAAAGAGGTAACATGTTGAGAACTGCTCCTCATTTATGTTCTGTTTTACCAATCATGATTCCTGTTTACAATTGGTGGCAAGTTCCTTATTTCTTTGCTGGTTGTAAAATGTACGATTGGTTTGCCGGTAAGCAAAACTTGCGTTCATCTACCATTTTCACCACTGAACAAGCTGCTGCTATTGCCCCAATGATGGATACCTCTAACTTGAAAGCCGCCTGTGTTTACCATGATGGTAGTTTTAACGATACTAGATACAATGTTTCCTTAGCCATTACTGCTATTAAGAACGGTGCTACTGTTTTGAATTACTTTGAAGTACAACAATTATTGAAAGATGACAAGGGTAAATTATACGGTGTTAAAGCTAAGGATTTGGAAACTAATGAAACTTATGAAATTAAAGCCACCAGTGTTGTCAATGCCACCGGTCCATTCTCTGATAAGATTTTAGAAATGGATGAAGATCCAAAAGGTTTACCACCAAAGGTTGAACAACCACCAAGAATGGTTGTCCCATCTTCCGGTGTCCATATTGTCTTGCCTGAATACTACTGCCCAACTACTTATGGTTTATTAGACCCTTCCACTTCTGATGGTAGAGTTATGTTCTTTTTACCATGGCAAGGTAAAGTTTTGGCCGGTACCACTGATACTCCATTGAAGAAAGTTCCTGAAAACCCTATTCCAACTGAAGAAGATATTCAAGATATCATCAAGGAAATGCAAAAATATCTTGTTTTCCCAATTGATAGAAATGATGTTTTATCTGCTTGGTCTGGTATTAGACCATTAGTTAGAGACCCATCAACTATTCCAAAAGGTCAAGAAGCTTCTGGTAAAACTGAAGGTTTAGTTCGTTCTCACTTGTTAGTTCAATCCCCAACTGGTTTGGTCACTATTTCCGGTGGTAAATGGACCACCTATAGAGAAATGGCCCAAGAAACTGTTGATTACGTTGTTGACCATTTCAACTTTGGTGAAAAGAAGATTTTACCTTGTCAAACCAACAAATTGATTTTGATTGGTGGTGAAAACTATTCTAAGAACTATTCTGCTAGATTGATTCATGAATACAAAATCCCATTGAAGTTGGCCAAACACTTATCTCATAACTATGGTTCAAGAGCTCCTTTGGTGTTGGACTTGTATTCTGAAAGTGACTTTAATAAATTACCAGTCACTTTAGCTGCTGCTAAAGAATTTGAACCATCAGAAAAGAAGGCTAATGAAGATAATCAATTGAGTTACCAAAGTTTCGATGAACCATTCACCGTTGCTGAATTGAAATATTCTTTGAAATATGAATACCCAAGAACTCCTCTTGATTTCTTGGCCAGAAGAACAAGATTAGCATTCTTGAATGCCAGAGAAGCTTTGAATGCCGTGGATGGTGTTGTTGAAATCATGAGTCAAGAATATGGTTGGGATAAAGAAACTGAGGATAGATTGAGAAAAGAAGCCAGACAATATATTGGTAATATGGGTATTTCCCCAAAGAAATTTGATGTTGAAAAAATTGTTATTCAATAGATGAATTTTATGTTTTTATTTTGTTTTCTAGAGATTTTATATAGATGTACACACATATATGTGTTTTTATTTGTAATTGTTCTCTTATCGAGAGATATATAATATAACTGTTTTTTAAAAAAAGATTTAATTTAATACAAATGATTATACGCATATATGAATTTTAAGAAATGATTGTAATTTTGTACTCTGTAATTTCGCATTTTTTTTTTTTTTTTAAAGAAAGCCGTTGTCAATAATAATGCGAAACAAAATAGTAAGAATAATAATTGCGCCTTGGTTTACATGCCAGGTATTTGTTTTTTTGGCGCGTCTTTTTTTTTTTTTTTTTTATTGGACGAAATTTTCTATTTTTTGGTTTACTGTCACTCCCACGCCCACCCCAGGTACTCTTTTACGTCCAGGTATATATCTACGCCCACGACCACTCGCAGTAACCGTTTCAGTTTTTCTTTTCTTTTCTTTTCTTTTGATTTTTTTTTTTTTTTTTGGTTTGATTCCAACAAAGATTAACTGAAAATTGTTTTATCTTGATTGACCATTATTAATCCACTATAACAACAAATATATATATATATCACTGTCATACCATAATGGATTTGAAAAATCGATATGAATCTCCTATATCATTAACAACATTTTTTGGATCATTGCCATTTCTAGTGGCATTCCCAATCATTTTCTTATCTCATAGTCTAAGTACTTCATCTGAAAATTCATATGAAAATACCATTCTACTAAATATTTTTTTAGCTGCTACTAGTCTTTCAATAGTTGTTCTTGCATTTAGTTTGAATGTATTACCTATCAGTAGCACCAATTCAACCACTGAAAAATCAAGTAAATTCAACACAATATATTTACTTTCAACTTTTTACATTACCTATACTTCAGCAACATTTCTCCCCGTGAGTAGAATCGCTGTATTGTATTTTGGATTGTTTTTAAATTCATGGAATCTATATACACCATTAGCTTTTGTATTTGATTGTTATTCCAATTATAAAGAGTTTTATGGTTTACATATTGTTGTCGCATACGGATTGGTATTACTTGGCTTTAATTTGATATCAAGAAAGTTGAAACTGACATCAGTTTCTAACTTGTTATCAACAGTTGATAAACCAACTGTTTTTGGTATTCTGATTTTGACTGCCATTGTGATTGTATTGTACAACCCATCTGCATTTAATTTTAGTATGATTGGAGTATGTATTGCCACTTTTATTGTTGTTATAATTTCCTTACAAGAATTTCAAATGAGAGATACTAGATTATCAGCTGTTCTTATCTCGATAATTGTGGAAATATTAATGTATGTTGTGTTATCAAGACCACCTTATTGGGTAGAATTATTTAATATTTGTCTTGCAATTGTGATCACCCCAGATAAGTCATACCTTTTTGAAGAAAATGAATTTTGTTCCCATAATCGTCCTGGATCACCAATATTAAAAGAATTAATGGGTCATGATGATACAAGGGCTATTTTCAATTTTCTTTTATTAAATGCAACGTTTATGTTTGTTCAATTTTTATATTCATTTAGATCAAAATCATTGGGATTACTTTCGGATTCCTTACATATGGCATTAGATTGTATGTCATTAATATTAGGTCTTATAGCTGGGGTTTTATCTAAACAAGAAATTGATCCTAATGGGAAATATCCATTTGGATTAAAGAATTTTGAAATTTTGGCTGGTTTTACCAATGGAACATTATTAATTGGTATAAGTGGAACTATTCTTTTTGAAGCCATTGGAAGATTATTCAATCCAGTTCATTTACAGAAAACTACTGAATTAATTGTGGTTTCTATATTAGGGTTGTTGGTAAATCTTGTTGGTATATTTGCATTCAATCATGGCCATGCCCATGCCCATGCCCACGGACACAGTCATGGACATTCACATAGTCATGATACATCCAAACATCATCATGAACATTCCCATGAACATGAACACTCACATGGTGAAACCCATTCACATGACACATCATCATCTTCTCAGGATCATATGAATGATAATATGAAAGGTATTTTTTTACATATAATCGCTGATGCATTAGGGTCAGTAGGGGTTGTTATTTCTACAATTTTAACTAAATGTATCCATTGGCATGGGTTTGACCCAATTGCTTCAATTATAATTGCATTAATGATTTTTATATCTGCTGTTCCATTAGTTAAATCCACTGCTTCTACATTATTATTAAGTATTTCCAAAACCAAAGAAGATGAAATTAGAAATACATTACGTGAAATTACTCAGATTAAAGGTGTTAGATCATTTACTACACCTAGATTTTGGCCAGACAATAATAAACATATTTCGGGATATGTGCATGTACAAGTATATCGTGGTGAAAACACATCATATATTAAGAAACAATGTGAAAAAATGTTTGAAAGTAGATACATGGATGTAATGATTCAAGTTGAGAATGATTATGATGATTGTTGGTGCCGTACATAGGTTATTTTATTGATTAGTAAGAATTTCCCATCGCTACATTTATATATTCGGTAAATACACGATCCATCATCTTGAAGCACTGAAAAAAAAAAAATAAAAATATTCTATAGAAATCTGTTAATCTTTGAAGTTACCAAATTTTTTTATTTTTTTTTTCTTTCTTAAAGGAAGTTATTATTAACCACAAGATCATCATCACAATGTCAAGAACAGGAGTATTAGTATTGGGACCAGCAGGTGTTGGTAAATCAACATTTTGTAATTCTATGATTGCATATATGCAATCCATTGGACGTCGAGCACATATTGTTAATTTAGATCCAGCGGCCAATCCTACAGAATATGAATTTACAATAGATGTTAAAGATTTAATATCATTACAAGATGTCATGGAAGAAATGGAATTAGGACCAAATGGAGGATTAATTTATTGTTTTGAATTTTTATTAAATAATTTAGATTGGCTAGATGAAGAAATTGGAGATTATAATGATGAATATTTAATATTTGATTGTCCTGGACAAATTGAACTATATACTCATATTCCAGTATTACCAACTATTGTTAGACATTTACAAACATCTTTAAATTTTAATCTATGTGCAACTTATTTATTAGAAGCACCATTTATAATTGATAATTCTAAATTTTTTTCAGGTGCATTAAGTGCTATGTCAGCTATGATTTTATTAGAATTACCTCATATTAATATTTTATCCAAAATTGATTTAGTTAAGGATGAATATAGTAAAAAACAATTAAAGAAATTTTTAAATCCTGATCCTTTATTATTAGCTAAACAAGAAGATTATGTAAATCCAAAATTTGCTAAATTAACTCAATCAATAGCTAGTTTAGTTGATGATTTCGGTATGGTACAATTTTTACCATTGGATTGTTCTAAAGATAGTAGAAGTGTGGAAACAATTTTAAGTTATATTGATGATGTTACTCAATGGAGTGAAGCTCAAGAACCAAAAGAACCAAATGATGAAGTTGAATTACCTGATGAAGTATTTTAAGTAGATATAATCAAAAAAGAAATATACATACAATTACATATATAGAGATTTACTTTAATTGTCGCCGCCCTGTATTGATTTGCACCATCGATCGCGCGAGCCTGGTTGTGAGAAAAAGTACATAGAAAAAGAAGAAGAGAAAAATTTAAAAAAATTTCATTAAAAACAAAGCGAAAAAAAAAAAAAAAATTCAAAATTCCATCAATTGTTAGCAACAATAACAACAAAAACACTCATCACAACTATTATCCAGTACAATTAGATATAATGGTTCAAATATCAGAAGTCAAAGATGATCAATCATCTAGAGAAAGTAGAACATCAGCACATACACATATTAAAGGTTTAGGATTAAATGAACAAGGTATTGCTAAACCAATAGAAGGTGGATTTGTTGGACAAAATGAAGCTCGTGAAGCATGTGGTATAATTGTTGATTTAATCAAATCTAAAAAAATGTCAGGTAAAGCAGTATTAATAGCTGGACCTCCAGCTACTGGTAAAACTGCATTAGCATTAGCTATATCACAAGAATTAGGTCCAAAAGTTCCATTTTGTCCAATTGTTGGTTCAGAATTATATTCTGCTGAAGTTAAAAAAACTCTGGCATTAATGGAAAATTTTAGAAGAGCTATTGGATTAAGAATTAAAGAAACTAAAGAAGTTTATGAAGGTGAAGTTATTGAATTAACTCCTGAAGAAGCTGATAATCCATTAGGTGGATATGGTAAAACAATTAGTCATGTAATTGTTGGTTTGAAAACTGCAAAAGGTACTAAAACTTTAAGATTAGATCCGGTTATTTATGAAAGTATTCAAAAAGAAAGAGTTACAATTGGTGATGTTATTTATATTGAAGCCAATACTGGTGCTGTTAAACGTGTGGGTAGATCAGATGCTTATGCTACTGAATTTGATTTAGAAGCTGAAGAATATGTTCCATTACCAAAAGGAGAAGTACATAAAAAGAAAGAAATTGTTCAAGATGTTACATTACATGATTTAGATGTAGCAAATGCTAGACCTCAAGGTGGTCAAGATGTTTTATCAATGATGGGACAGTTATTAAAACCTAAAAAAACTGAAATTACTGATAAATTAAGAACAGAAGTTAATAAAGTAGTTTCAAAATATATTGAACAAGGTGTTGCTGAATTAGTTCCGGGAGTTTTATTTATTGATGAAGTTAATATGTTGGATTTAGAAATTTTTACTTATTTAAATCGTGCTTTAGAAAGTTCGATAGCTCCAATTGTTGTTTTAGCTTCAAATAGAGGATTAACTACTGTAAGAGGATCAGATGATGGAAATAAAGCACCTCATGGTTGTCCACCAGATTTAATTGATAGATTATTAATTGTTAGAACATTACCTTATAATCAAGAAGAAATTAAAACAATTATTGGTAAGAGAGCTAATTTAGAAGGATTAACTTTAACTGATGATGCTTTAGAAATATTAGCCAAACAAGGAATTACAACTTCTTTACGTTATGCTTTACAATTATTAACACCAGCTGGTGTATTAAGTACAAGTGCTGGACGTTCAGAAATTACTGTTCAAGATATTGAAGAATGTCAATTATTATTTTTGGATTCTCGTCGTTCAACAAAAGTGTTGCAAGAAACCAAAAATTTTCTTTAAATAGGACATGACAAGATTATGAATAGATTTTTTTTTTTTTTGAATAGACGTATATATTATGTTGTGTATTATCATTTACTTAAATTACTACATTCTTGTAAAAAGTCAGTTGCCGATATAATGTCAGTACTTCCATATATGACTTTTTTGGTAACTTTATTAGGATCACTGGCCCATTGTTCCAAATTTTGATATTCCAAATAGTTTCCTCCACCAACAACAAATACCAAGGATTCTTGATATGATTGTCTCTTTGGTGGTTTGGAATGTCCACCTCTTGACTTTGGATCAAGGAATAAATATTCATCTGTTAATTGGACACTTTGTTGTGAAGCATTAGTTGGATCCATTATAGCTTCAACTATGGTGGTAATTGGTAATAATTTTTTTTCAGGGATAAAATTTTTAATTTTAGTTGCAATTGAGGTCAAACCTTCAGAAATTTTACCTTCAGTTAATCCATAAAGTTTTGAAGATAAACCACTTAATAATGCAGTGGAATTCATTTGTGAGGCTTGATTAGTAAAATTATTACTGGTTCCATTTAATGAAGATAAATTGGCCAATTTAGAGTTTTCTTTGAATTTTAAAATATAATCAAAACTAGATAAATCAATTTGTGGATATTTCAGTTGGAAAATAGATTTAACTTTATCAATATAATCTGGTGTTAAATCTACCAATAAAGTTAAAATAATAAAAGTTCTTAATTTATCTTCAGAACTATCTCTTTCTGATTCAACAACCAATAATTCCAAAAATTCTTTCAATACTTTAGGATCCAAAGCATTTTGTTCAATTTCAAAATATTTATCCAAATTTTTGGCTTGTAATTCATTAATTAATGATGATAATATATCCATATGCATATCCAAAGTGGCTTTTCTTGCTGTCAATTCTGGTAATTTTTCTACCGCTTGTTGGATATTTGCTGTAGCATTAGCATTTGGATCAATATCATCTAATGAACTAATACCTGTTTTATTGGTAACTTCTTTAGCATCATTTTTATAAGCATTCAATTCAGCATCAGCATTTTCCACCACATCAGGGAATGGTAATTGAGAATATTTGTTCCAAAAGAAATCCTTTGGATCAACATCATAATTTTTGGTTGTACTTTGTTCACCTTCATATTTAACAATTTTGATGGTATTTCTTTGTAATTGGAAAACATCACTCACCATACATTGATAAATCCAAGAATGAGAAAACATTGATGTCAAATCAAAGTTTCTATCCAATAAAATCAATACTGGACGTTGTTGAATTGATGAAGTAGCAGTAGTATTTCCTCTTGTATTACTAAGATATTCTCTTAATTTTAAATCCAATTGTTGAGCAACAAATTCCGCAGGTCCATTTTGTTGTGCTCGTATAACTGGAATAATATCCATTGAAATAATGGTTGATAATAAACCATCAGAAATTACATCAACAAGACCATGAATTTTATCTTCAGCAGTATTAGAACTATTAAATTGAGTAAAAATTTGGGATAAATTTAAGGAAAATAAATTTGGTTCAGTAACAATATAATCTAAATATTGATCAAAAACTTGTTTAATTTTATAAGATTTCCCAGAAATTGATACTTTTTTAGCAAATTCTTCCAATAATTCACGATTTATCAGTGATGTAAAATTAATATAAAAACTATCATATTTATCATGATTTAAATCTTCAATTATAGTTAAAATATTTTCAATTGTTGGTTCAATAAAATAAATAACTGGTACATCAGGTAAATTTGCCCTTTTGGAATTAATCAAAGCATGAACGGTAATACCACATTTCAATAAATCATTAACTCTCAAAACAGATGATAAAATAGCTCTAGATTTGGTATCTAACACCAAAACTTTCCAAATAATTTCTTCAGATTTAGAAGCCAATGTTAAATCAGCCGATCCATCTTTATTTAAATGAAGCATTCTTTGCAAGACAGAAATCTGTCTATCTCGTAATGATAAATCAAGGGACATGATTATTATGAAAGATTAATGGCTAATTGAATTAAAAGAGTGGGTCCAAATTAAATTAATTTTCTCTTTTGATTGTAAACAATTTTTGCTGTCTTTTAAGATTTGGTATTTATTTAGTTCTAATTTTATTAAGTTTTTTTTTTTTTCTGTTGACTTTTTTTTTTTTTTTTTTTGGTTTGGTTTGGTTTTTACTACAGTACACAGAAGAATACAAGGGAATTTAACAAGAAAAATAAAATTTTTATTTTTGCCCCAAAGTTGGCTTAGTTGCTTTGGTCGCCGCATTAAAGATACCGAATTAAATTTGGGTATTTTTTTTTTATTTTTTTTGGGACGTGGAATACTGTACTTCCAGCAGAACGTCGTTGTATTGTTGCAACGTTTTTTTTCTTTAAACATGAAGGGTTTAATGTATACATTGACGTTTTGTGAATATACAATAAATTAACTACTAGTACTAATACTACTAATAATAATACAATATATAATTCAATTAATAAAAAATATAAAACTACTTCAATAAAACAGATCATCACATGATTAAGGATAATAATAATAAGTAAAAGAAAAATCAAAATTACAATCTAAATCAATAATAAAAACTGAAAACATATTAAAATTCAATCTAAACTCTTGAATGTCTTTAACATCGGTTTGGAAGAGAGGGTAGGGAGAGGGTAGCGGTTATACAAATTAGGATAATCCTAACCACCCACCAAAATTATACATGATTTCCCTTGGGAATTATATTTTTGTTTCCTCTAAACTTCATTTACTTCTGTATTCAACAATACCTCGTAACACTTTAATTCTACCAAACTCAGCATGTTCAATAGTATTTTCATCTTCTTTCTGATCTTTTGGTTTATTCTTGTGTTCTGTACCAGGTTTTGGCCATACACAATTGAGCCGAAGACGGGCACATTCAGTACATTTTGGTCTGGTTTCACAACATCTCTTTTTCCGTTGACGACATGTCAAACATCCCATCCTTGATCTTTTAGTTACAGGTTTACCACTGCCAATAGAAGTTGCTCTTACTTGGCCTCCTAATTGATGAGGAATATTTAATCCTGTTTCTGAAGATTTTCTAGACTTTGGCTTTCTGCCTCTTTTCTTTTCCTCTTGTGGTGGTTGACCAACTGGTGGGAACTGACGAGATTGTTGTTGCTGAAGTTGTTGTTGTTGCTGCTGCTGTAATTGACCAGGTTGTGGAATTTGAGAATCAACAGGACCATGTGGTGGTTGAGGAGGATATCCTTCCCAATGCTGTGGTGGCGGAGGAACTTGACCTTGGTGTTGTTGTTGTTGTTGTTGATGATCTGGAGCAATATGTCCAGGATGTTGATTTTGTTGGTATGCAGCATTATATTCATTACCAACAGGATATTGTTGCATATGGATTGGAGCACCTGGTTGAGGATGTGGTTGTTGTTGAGGCAGAAGTTGTTGTGTCTGCTTGGTTTTTCGATTCGGTACTTGTCCCTGTTCTTGTTGCTGTTGTTGACGTTGTTGTAAATTATACTGTTGATTTTGCAAATGATTGATTTGTTGATATTCTTGTTGCTGTTGAGGATTATTATACATTTCTCCCGCTAGATATCCCATAGGTTGGGGAGGATATTGATGGTACATTGGTTGTTGCAGCTGTTGTTGTTGTTGTTGTTGTTGTTGGGGAAGTGGTGGTTGACCAGGCTGTAGTTTATCACGACCTGGTTGTACTGTATAAGCTGTATTCGGTAGATAAGATCTTTGATTTTGTTGTAGTGGAAAAGGAGGAGCACCTGGTCCTGGAACAGGTACATTTCTTGAATAGTCAGCGAAATGTGGAGGCATTGGATGATGAGGACCTGTAGAACCTGGAGTTGGTGGCATCATATTTGAATTTGAAGGATTATTTGTAAGTGAAGCTTGACGTGGTGGAGGTGGATTTCCTAATTTTGCACCGTTAAGATTCTCACTCCAATTCAGATTAGATATGTTACTCATGATTAATAACAATTATAATAACTGATTCCCAAAAAAAATATATAGATGATAATTTTCTTCTTAATAGAATAATTTGCAAGTTGAAATTATAAATCCAAATTGGTCTTGTTGCAAAAAAAAAAAAAAAAAATTATTTTTTTTCTTTTCTGGCAATTAATAATAAATAATGCTTATATCTATCAGGGGTCGGGTCCTTTCTCGTTAAATCTGGCGACGTACAATAATGTATGGTTCCTTAAAAAGTCCAGAAAAAAAAAAGAAAAAAAAAATTATACAGGAAGCAAATCTGGTAAAATTGAAACTAGTACCAAATATGGGGTGGGATAGTGAATATTAAAATAAAATGATATTGGTGGGAATGAGACAAATTTTCAAAATTTATTCTTAACAAGTAAGGGATCTGTTGAGTCTCTGATGAAAACAAAATAAAAAAAAAAATTATTTTAATGACTAGTCTTTTTAATTCCTTGTAACCCCAAAAATTGAAAATAATTATGTGTGAGAAACCAAAAATAAAAAAATAAAAAAAAAAAAAAAGAAAAATAAATAAATAAATAAATAGAAAAAAGTCAAATGAGTGTGAATGAGTTAGTGTTTGTTGATTGCTATGACTTAAACTGTTACCCTTGAATGAAATTAATAGATGAGTATACAAATGGAATATAATAATGAATTAGAATAATAAACTGTCTTATAATATTGGAATTTGTATGGTGTAGTGAACTATGATTCATCTATGATTCTTGGATAATGTTGGGTAAAATTATTAGTTAATATTTCTCTCTTTTCTATCGGTGGAGGGGAAAATTAATTAACCTGTAAAGATTGATTCTTGTAGTATTTCACACGAGGTATAATCACGTAAATATAGATATATAATGATTGATAATTCCCTGAAAAATAAAAATTAATCAACTTGTGGTAATGAATTCTTTTCCAAAAAAAAAAAAAAAAAAAAAAATAACACGTTATTCTTTGATGATAATAGTAGGTTGTCAAAATGTGTAAGGGATTTTTCTGTTCCTTTAATCTTAATTTTTTTTTTTCTTTCTATATTTTTAATTTTCGTGATTCCAAATCCTTCTTAATTTTCTAATAAAGTTGAGGGTGTGCGTCTACCAAAAAAACAGTTAGGAGAAAACTAGAACAAAAATATGAAAAATTAATAACAATCCAGGTGAAGGAGGGGGAAAGGAAAGTCGTTTAATAAAACAATTGAAGCAATGAAAAAATTATTTCTTCACGAAAGTCTCTCTTTCTCTCTTTCACAAAACAAAAAAAATTCACGTCTGTAATCTCGAGATAATTAACTGCAAGAAACAAATCAACTGAAATAATTGGGATTCTTTTTAAGCAAAGGATTGTCGTTGTGGGTATTTTCTTACTATTATTTGAATTTTTCCCAATGAAAAAAAAAAAAAATAAGAATTTTAAATATTCAAATGATACTCACTGGCTCAATGAAAGAAAAACAAAAATACAAAAACAAAAAATTCAATGGACAAAAAAAAAGCACAGAAAAGGAAAGATTTAAACCCGAATCTAAAATGTGTAATGGAATATGTATGGTTATGTAATATTCCAAGTGATTTTTGTAATCCTAATATCTGTTTAGATTTGATGTGGGTTACGAAATTAAATGAAAAAAAAAGACAAGTAAAAATAAATTGGTCTTAAATTCTCTTTTGAATGAAATTGATGAAATAAATAAATCCCACTTAATTAATAAAGATGTGGAGGTTTGGTTTGGATGGCGAATTAAAACTCAATCCTACTATGAATTTCTGTGTTGTAGTGGAGTTTTAGGGGTAGTGTGAGTGTGCAAATGACCAAAAAAAGAAAAAGAAAAACCTTAAAATAAGTACAAATATAAATAAAGGAATCTCTCTTACTGTTGTCTAATCGTAGATATATTTGGCTGTAAGAAAAAAAAAACTGTTCTTGTTTGTTTTAATGTCAATTAGAACTTTGATTGATTGATCGATTGATTTATTGATTGATTGGAAATAGTTGATTCACCAATAATTGAGATTGGAATATATAACTTCGTAGATTTCAAAAATACGATAAGAATCAGAAAATAAACACGAAGAATATGATATACCTTTTTTTAATTAATATGATTGAATTGTAGGTAAAAGATGTCACTCTAATGGTTAGGGGTTGATTTCCTTTAGACTAAAATGAAGGTTGTGATGGAAACCAAGGTAGATTAACAAAATCAAAATAATGAAATCCCAAGAAGTGAAAATTCAAACAGCTGATGAAAAGATTGGTAGATCGGTATTTGTGAGGGTAGGTTTGGGGATTTATACCGTTTTAATATTTTCGGCTGTTTTTTTTATTTTTTTTTTTATTACCAATAATTTTCTTTTTTAATTTTTTTTTTTTGAAAAATCAAGTTGATATTTATAATGCTTTTTTTTTTCAATAATTAAAATAAAAACAACAGAAAAATCCTTAAATCTATTTACAAAGAATTCAATTTTTTTTTTAATTTTTGCTTAATGTATTAAACAGGTAAAATTACAAAGAGACACATACACATATCATCACAAAAACTAGACAAATTTTCAGTCAGTATTCTTAAAACAAAAAATGATAAAATAATACTTTACAAATTATGCATGGTGCATTCTGTATTATCACTTAAAATTTTATACACACACACATGAATTTCAAAACTAAAAAAAAAAATTATTTGCACAATTCCACGCAAGGCGATGAAATTCAATTAGTCTAAAAAAATATAATATAAAAAAAATACAAAAACAAATGAAGAGAGGGGGGGAGAAGAGTGGATGGCTATACAGACAAATATATTTAATAAAAATCTAATCATTACAGTAAAATTGAATCGCAAACATAATTTTAAGTATCAAATGTTAATTAGAAAAAAAACAACAACAAACAAACAAAAAAAAAAACATGAAAAAGGTTGCATAACCATAAATGTGTAGAATTCTTAGAATTATCAAGTAGTGCTAGGGAAGTTTTTTGTTGGGACACGACAATACTACCTTTGTTACTTCTTGCTCTTTGTTATCTTTTCTTTTTTTTTTTTAGTTTGTTTAGAAATTTTTTTTTTTTTTTTGTTTGGAGGAGGTTGCTGTGATTGATTTGAATAAAATAATAAAAAAAAGAGGAGAGGTAGGGTTGACTAATAAGAAAATTACAAACGAATGTAATGGAGGGTATAAATGAGAAATAGAAAAATAAATAAATAAATTAATTAAAAAAAAAATAGAACAGGGGAAATCACATTAAATTTACCCCATTACACAGTGGGTAAGTTAAGTCTACATGACTTCTTTTTTTTTTGGTTTATTTTTTTTTATTTTGTTAAGTAATTAGACACATTCCATTTACTGTACATTTGTTTCACCTTAAAAGTTAGTAAATAAGAAATAAAATGCAACTATTGCTATTTGAAAAGAAGTTATCTTGCTTTTCAGTCCAATAAAGAAGTACTTCGCCATCATCATCATCATCATCATCATGAAAATCATCAACTTGCTGTATGTCTGTCTGTCTGTCTGTCTAATTTATTTGCAGCTATTATGTTGAAATCTGTGATACATACAAATTCAAATCATGAAATTTTTAAATTTGCTCTTGGTTTAAAAAAAAAAGAGCAATGTAATTGGTGTTAAGTGAAGTAAAAGGTCAGTGAAATACACAGTACATAGTATTTTGGAGATAAAATGTTACAATAGTTCATAACCTAATGAACTTACTAAGTTTAAATTTGTATAAACGTAAAGATTTGCGATTTTAACTTTAATCAAATATAAAAAAAAAATGTATTGGGGGAAACAGTTGTATTGTATTGTATTGTATTGTATTGTATTGTATTGTATTGTATTGTATTGTTGCTACCTGTTCCTATATTCATTCATACTTACGAAAACTAGACTAGGGAAATATGAACAATATGCACATATACAGAGTTCATGTACATGTACATTTAAATGTCGAAATAACTTAAAAAAAAAAATGAAATAAATGTAAAATTAGTAAGCTTCTCTTTGCTTTTTCTCGTTAAAAGCTCAAAAATATGTTTACTAATAGAATGCAAATTTGTTGTTTTACGTGCATTATATCATGTACATATGTACAATAAAATTAACTAATTAATTAATATTCATATAGTACATACTGTACATCAAATATTGAACAAAAAAAAAAAAATAAAAATATTCGTTTGCATGTTGACTAAAAAAAAAAAAAATCACCCAGGGCTTTTGAGAATTGGGTACAAGAATCCACCAAAAACCAAATTAAATAATTTTAGTCATTAAATTGATTCCTGCCTTAGATGTTTGGGGTTTAAGGATTTATTTAATTTTTTTTTTTTTACACTTTGTCTAATATGTAATTGTTGTTGCATTATCAATTTCAATCTTATATAATAAATACATTTGCCAAGTATATCTAAGGAGAAGGAGGAGGAGGAGGAGGGGGGGGAAGTATAAATAACATTTGTAATATCTACAGTATACTGTATACCCAGGTTGGTGAATATTTGTTTCACTTTAATCTGAGGCAAATTGAGGCGGATTGAGTTTTCTTTCTATTCATTTATTTGAATTTTGTTGTATATAAAGTTATCTATTGTTGATATTCCTTACATGTGTAACAAAAGTTTCTTTAAATTTTATAGTTTTATGATGATGATGGTGATGCTCACGTGTATCGTACAAAGTATAAAATTAAAATGGTTCAATTATATGCATTGAAAATATCATTCCCACACATACACACACAACATCACTTTTTTTTATTAAACAAAATTTAATCCATACATTTAAGTTCTTTTTTTTTTTATTGATTTTAGTCTACGGATTTGTTCCAATTCAATTTTTTCTTTAAGAAAAAGTTTAGTCTAATTTTGTTTATTTATTTAGCTTTTTTTTTTTGCATTAATTTTATTTTATTTGAGAGATAAATTCGAATTAATGCATTAAATTAACTCATATTACACATACAAATCCAATGTGTGAGGTTTCTATTAAAAAAAAAAAAATATAGTCATTCTGCGTATTTAATCAGAATAGAACAATTGAATTATTCATCACTCTCCCCTTTTCTTCTTTCTCCTCTCATGGAAAAAAAAATTTTTTTTTTCTTTAGTTTGTGATACATAGAAGCAACCAAACATTTATACAAAACGAACTAACTTTGAGTAAAGGGTAAAAATCACCAGTATGAATATTCAATATATTCAAAATAAGTTTAAAAAAAAAAAAAAAAATTTTTTTTTCATTCTACGACATCAACAGTTAGATATAATTTTGAGATTTAATGGGATACAAACACAAGGGGAAAATTAAAATTAAATTAAAACCCTAAAATAAAATCTTTTATAGTTCAATTGCACAATATAATTAAGTACAGAGTAGTGTTATCTCATGTACTAGAAGAATTAATAAGGAACATATTATCGTAAATTCAAATGAAATAAAATAATAAATTATGGATAATTTTATTTTTGGCTTTTTCCGTTTGAGTAAATCGGAAATTTGTTCTACTCAAATTATTTTATGATCTGATTTTATTTTTTTTTAGTTGATTTTAGTTTTGTACTACTTTTATACTGTATAAAATAAATTTTTTTTTTTTTTTTTTTGTTAATCAGATACGAAATCTACATTAATTCCCAATTCGATGAATAAGAAAAACAACAAATAATACAGGGGCTTATGTAATTTTGATTTGGTCAATTTACGGCGGACAACAAGCAATCAAAAATTATTATTGTCTGGTTTGTTTATCTACCTTGCTTAATACTCAAACAAATTCGTCCCCCCCCTCTCTGGCTTCACGCCTCTTGCCTTTCCTTTCCGTCCGAATTCGATTCTTGAAGAATTTTGGGTTTATTATAGGCGAAAACTAAATCTAAAAATAAAAAATTGAGTAATAATAAAAATCATTTTTAGTGCTGCACTATTGTATTGTAATAATAATATTTTTATTTGATTTCTTGCTTCATCACTGTAATTTTATTTTTCATATTCATTTTCATATAAACAAAAATTTTTGTCATTTTTACATCTATTTTTTTTTCGTGTTTCTTCTCCACCGTAATGGTTTGTATCTTTTCCATAAACTCAAGACTACACAGTGTTTCCTTTTTTTTCACTTCTGGGGATTATAAGATGAATTTTGTGTATGAAATTTTTTTTTGTTTTTAGACATGAAACGAAATTTTATTTTTTTCAAGGAGATAAGAAGTTCATTCTTATATATTATTATTATTATTATTATTATGATTATTAATTCCTTAGCTCGTGGTGTAAATAGTTAAATATATTTAGTAGATTCAATTAAACTTAATTGTAATGACCCTGTAACTTGTTCTATTCCCAAAAAAATTATCTTTTTATTTCAATACTTGCCGCAAAATCAATTCTTTTATTGTTTGTTTCATGTACAAATTCGCCGAGGTCAACAAATTGGATTTTTTTTTTTTTTTTTTTTTTTGCTTCGGTTTTATTCAAATTAATACGATTCTGGATCTTTTTTTTTTTTTTTTTTTCATTATTGGTAGCATTTGTTGTCTCTTTGTCTGTTTTTGTAATACATATTTACAATACAATAACAAGTTATCAATGAATCTCGCGTATAATAATAAATTTGGTCCTGTATGGTAAGAGCAAACAATAAGAGAGAAAAGAATTCTACTACGTTTTAAATTTTATTTTCACAAACCAATATCACATAATTCACATATTTATTATATTGATGAAATCTAGACTGATGGATCCAAATACGAAAAATTCTATTATCAAATGTCAAACTACAGATAGTCGTTTTTTACAGAGAAAAAACAATTCAAGTTACAGTTAGTAATAATAAATCATTTATTACAAATATAATATAATAAGTGGAAAGGGAAATAAAATAATTTGTTGATCCTATAATTTGGGATACAGTACACTATACAAGTACAATTGATATCATTTCATTCATTGATTCATCTATCAATAGGTAATAACATAAATGTACTGTAAATATTCTTGAATCTTGATTTTGCAAAATTCAACAAAAACTTCCATACTGTAATTTCCCCTACCCATGTATAAAATGCAGAGTATAGCGGGTTTTTTCTTTTTTTTTTTTTTTTTTTTGCATTTTCTTCTTACTGGTTAAAAGGTAAATATGTCATTCACTGTTTATTTTCTTTGAATTGTTTGAATTTCGTTATTAAATTTCAAAAATCATTTATCTCCTTATGATTTAAGTAACCTTTAATCAGTGTATATTATTTGTATATTTACGTAGTTCAGTTTCCTGTTTTGTTGTTGTTGCTGATGATGTTGATGGTTCCTTTTCCAGGTAGAAAATTACAATCCACTACGTATCGCGGTTTAATTATATACCTAGTAATAGCACACAAAGCCTAGATTACATAATCTACTAAAAAAAACTTTTGTCCAATTTAAGGAATTAATCGAGGATACATGTATAATGTACAAAGTGTTAATTAATTGTTGAAGTATGTAGAATTTCATATATATTTGTGTATAAGCCATGTCTGTAAACTGACACCTTGAAACATTAACATTAAACGTATATTCTCCTTTTTTTTTTTTTTTTTTAATTTTGCTTAAATATTTGTTTGTATGTACATTTGCTTCTTCTATTTGAGGGGAAAAGTAGTATCAATAAAGTAGAATGAAAGATATATTAACTCATTTTGCATTGTTTATATTGATGTTGCAAAGTGTTACTCATTAATGCAGAATAGCACCTTAATGTAAAATAAACAGACGAAAGAAAGAATAAAAAAAAAGGGGTAACTTTGAAAATTAGTACTTAAGGAATATAAAAGAATATTTTTTAAATTGTTTTGGTTTGTTTGTACTTGCTGGCTATAAACTAGAAAACTCGTCATTATGCATTCCTATTGTTTAAGTTTGTGCAAGAAAAAGTCCAATTAGTTGTAATTCATTTATTTGGTTTTGGTTAAATCAACTATATATATCCACATAATTAATCATCAGCATCTTCTTGTATAGTGAAAAATAAAAAGTTTAATATTTGGTTTGGTTTGGTTTTTTTTTTTAATTTGCCTCATGCAAGTTATTATTATGTAGAAATATATATATAATAAAATTGATGAGCATTAATTGTACACGTAAATTTTCAATAGTTTCAATATTTCAAAAAGTATCATTATAAAAGGTTTTTTTTCTTCTTTTGTCTCCTCCCCTTACTAATTTACAGAATTCTTCTACTGTAATAATTTTTCAGTTATCTTCTTTATCCATGTAACTTCAAGTCCAAAATTTTTCTTCCTTTTTTTTTATTATTATTATTACACATGAACTAAATGCATATGTGTAATGTATGTCTAACTTTTATAAAGTACAAAAACATCAACAGCTACAACAACAACAAAAAAAAAAAAAGAAGACAAAATTCTTCTCCCCCCTCTCACCCACTCATCGTCACAATTTATTCTCAGTTTTATCTTTACATGCGGCGTTACTCAGATAACAAGAATTTCAAGTTTTAAATTTTCTTTCTAATGATACTGAATATATACACTACATGTACACACACTCACACATGTGTATACTACAAAACTACTGATTTTTGTAATGTCATGTAATGTCATTTAGTACAATACATTAAATCACAAATAATGTATATTTGTGATTTTGTTTACTTTTTTTTTGTTTTTTAGGTATTCCGATATTCCGGTATTCCGGATTTCTATTGTAAACAAATCTTACTTGCATGAATCATTTGCAACAATTTTCATGAGCATAAGAAAAAAACCAACCTCTTCCATTTCTTTTATTGTAGAGGGTCACCCATATTTGCTAGTTGTTTTTTTTTTTTTATTTAGTTTATACATTGCATTTACATTTGCATTTACATTTACATAAGATGTACTATCCCCGTTCAATAGTAGCGTGGCAACATTGCTTCTCTCGTCATTCATTTAAACGTTTTTATTTTGCCATCCATTGATTACAGAATTAGTAACGTTTTTTTTTTTTTTTTTTTACTTTTCCTTGCTTGCATCGGAAATTTGACAATCAATTGCCACCTCTCTTCCCCCCACTCCTTGTCCTTTATCTACCCAATTAATGATAATTTCATCCAACATATTCCAAGAAATAATAAACGGAATATATTTCCCTAGTTTGCCTTTGAGATTTATGATTACTTTGTAAGTTTTCTTTTTATTGTCATCTCTTGAACTTTTTTTTTGTTTTGTTTTCTTTTTTTGTAATACTTTTATTTTCTATTGGATAATATTATTTTATTTTAATGTAGTATGCATAACAAAGTATATGAAGTCAAAAAAAAAAGTTGATGCAAAACTTGATGATGATGATGATGATGATATGTGCGTGTGGGTGTGCGTGTTTGTGTTTTTTTTATTTTTTTTTTTCTTGTATCTATCTGAATTTGACTCTTTTTGTTTAATGATACGGAGTATATTTTTTTTTTGTTTTTGTTTTCATTTACTGTTGTTTTTGTCAATGATTTCTGAAATTGTTATTGTTTACGGCGGCTTTGAAAGACAAAAGAGAGAGAGAGAGAAAGAAAAAAAAAGAGAATTTCAAGTGTTTCAAATTCATCGTATTGTCCTTCCCCCCTCCTTCGTTTCACTTCCTATTCTCCTATTTCTCTTTTTTTGGTTGCAGACGTTTCCTTTAAAGAATAAGAACAAATTTCAAAACTATATGAAAATTATGCAATGAACTTGTCAAGTCCGATGTTCAAATAGCGGTGTTTTTTTGTTTTGTTTTGTGCATGTATATGTGTACAGCTACTCACAATAAGTTCGTCCGATTTTTTCCTGAGCACAAAAGCAACGCGAACTTCGGTCAACAACGAAAGTCCATTTTCCGTTGTTTAACGTTCCGTAATCAGAAAACTCAATTATCAATTTTAATATACAAAACAGATAAACACTACAATGACTATAGAAACTAATAATGAATCATAGCATCATCATTCTTATTCGACTTGTTACATCTCTTAACACTTTTTTTTTGAAACATTTTCGTTAAAAATTTCCACTAAATTTTTCCAACCTTGTAGAAAAAGATAAAGTTTTTAGAGCTAAAGATCCTGTTCTGTTACTAATATAATTTCTCTTCTATTTACAAGTACCACGATGGCCATCCCTTTCATTATCCACGAGATGTAATCAAGTAGAATGGTGATAATGTTTATCATTATTTTTTAAAGAGTATTAATTGGGCTACACACGAATAAATCATATTACTTGAATTTCTTATTTTATCCAGTACACTACCTCCTCCGCTCAGAAAAAAATCGGACGAACTTATTGTGAGTAGCTGTATTAGTTGACAATTTTGTATTCTGCCGTTAAGAAATAGTTTGCAATGATAGCGGATTTGTTTCCCATTAGGTGTGTATTATTTCTTCTTCTTCTTCTTCTTGTTTCATAGTATATGTATTGTACAAATCCTTATATACCCTCTTCTATTAAGTAAAACAAAACAAAAAAAAAAACATAAAAAAAAAAGAAAACTAAAAAGAATAACCCACTTACTTCATTAGCTGTTGTTGTTGTTGTTGTTGTTGTTGTTGTTGTTGTTTCTCTTACATCATTCCGGCTGGAGGCATCATTCCACCTGGTGCACCACCTGGTTGACCACCACCTTCTTTTAATGAAGATCTACCTGCTTTCAATAATTCATCACACAATAACAAATTAGAAGCAATTCCAGTAGCAGCAGAAACTGCATTTCTAACCACACGATATGAATCCCAAATACCTTCAACAGTAGGATCCATTGGTTCACCTGATTTCAAATCAACTCCAACAATATGTCCATCAATAATTTCATCTTGACAATTTGAAATAGTATCCAATTGATCTAATCCAGCATTAGCTGCTAAAGTTTTTGGAATAATTAAAAGTGCTTCAGCAAATGCTCTAATACCTGGTTTATTCTTACCTTTCAAAATTTTCTTAGTTTCATCACTATGTAATAAATAATCATTACAACTCATCCAAAATGCACCAGCACCTGGTAAAATAGATTCATCCTTAATAACATTAGCAACTGCTCTTAAACCATCCCTTATAGCATCTTTGGTTTGTTGTATAGAATGACTATTGGATCCCTTAATTAAAATAGATGCAGATCTTGGTTCTTTACATTCAGTAACATAAGTAAATTTATCTTCACCAATGGAATTTTCATATACTAATCCAGCATATCCTAAAACTTCTGGATTTAAATCATCAACTGAATTTTGTGCTTCACCTCCAGATATTAATTGTAAACGTTCCATATTTCTTCTTTTAGCTCTTCTTAATGCCAATATACCATTCTTGGCTAAAACATCCAAAGACATTGGATCTATACCCTTTTGATTTATTATAACAAATCCTTGATCTGAATTCAATGGACAAACTTCATTCTTCAATTCAATAATCTTACGTAATTTGTCATCAACAAATTTTCTTTCAGAAGCAACCAATTTTTCACGTTGTTCAGCTGAAGAATAGAAAAAACCTGAATTAACTTCAGTTTTTTCATATTCTAAAGAAACATTAAGAATTAATATATGAGCATTTTTAACTTTTTTAGGCATATCTGGATGTCTAGCACCATGATCTAATACTAAACCTTTAATTAATTCTGTATCTCTGGCATTACCATGTTGCATGGTCATAATTTCAATCATATGTAAATCCAAATTTCTTTGATTTTCTTCTTTAACAGTTAAAACAGCATCAGTAACAATTGGAGTTAAAACATCAGCTAATTCAAGAGTAACTTTGGTAGATAATGATGATCTAGCAATTTGTAAAAGAAATTCACGATCAAATGATGTAACATTTTGTTTAAATTGATCAAGAAATCCCAATGTTGATTCACGAGCAACTTCAAATCCATCAACAATAACTCTTGGATGAACACCTTCACTAATAAATCTTTCTGCTTGTTTTAATAATTCACCAACTAATAAAATAACGGTAGTAGTACCATCACCAGTGATTTCATCTTGAGCAGTGGCAGCACGAGCAATCATGACTGCTGTAGGATGTTGAATTTGCATCTCTGTTAATAAAACTTTCCCATCTTTAGTTAATTTTAATCCACCAGATCCATCAACTAACAATTTTAATGTTCCTTTAGGTCCTAAATTAGATGCCAAAACCAGTTGTAAACCTTGTGCAGCATTAATATTGACTTGTAGAGCTTGTGCACGTCTCAATGATTCTGCTTTTGGATTAAGCAATTGAATTGAAGAAGACATTTGTACTGAGAATATATCACTACTATCTTTATGATTTTTCGTTTACCTTAAGGCAAATTTTAAAAAAAAAATTTTTTTTATTTTTTTTTGTTTCTCTGTTCTATGTTGATTCTGAGTGAATGCGTCGCATTTTGTTAGAGATACACGCATCCTCTCTCATTCTCTGTCTGTCTCTCTCTCTCTGTCTCTCTTTCGCACAGAAACTTTTTGATTCACTCCGTTCATTCATTCTCAATTGCTCTGCGAGTAGATTTTTTTTTTTTTCCTTCATTTAAATATCACTTGATTCAACTTTGGTTCTTCTATTGGATTCTTTAGAATTCTTTAGTTATCTATAATTATTATCAGTTTAATAAATCATGTCGGATTTTGCAACCGCTATTTTTATACCTGCAAGAGATAAATTAAGAGAAAAACAAGATGAAAGAGAAGAAATCATTAGATTATGTCGTGATATAACAAGTTATTCAAAAAAGGGTATTTTTTCATTACATAGAGGAGATGGAATTCTGAAAAATGAATTAATTAAAGAATTAACAAATTATTTTAAAATATTAAGTGATAGATTAAAAAAAATTCAAGAAATGTATCCTAATAATATTCATTTACGTGGTACTATATCAGGAGCAATTGAAGAATTAATTGAATTTTTCACATTTGGATATTATAAATTTAATTTTGAATTACTTAAATATGAAGATTTTTTAATTTTAATGGAATTACTTATTGAGGATTCTGATTATGATATAATTATAGAATATCTAATATGGGGTACTGAATTACCCGATTTAAATAATAATAACAATGTTTCAACAAAATTTGAATTCATTGATATATCAGATTATCTTATGGGGATTTTTGATTGTACTGGAGAGATTATGAGATTATCAATTCTGCAGCTGACAGGTTCTAAAGGGGATTTTCAAGTGAATGATACTTGGCATAATTATAAATTCTTACAACAACTATATGACCAATATATTCTATTGACAGAGTATTACCCTGGGATATCTATAAATAGAGGTGTTTTTGATAATGCCCCAAACCTGAAGGGAAATACTTCTTTTAACAAGAAATTACAGGTTTTTGAAAACTCCATCAAGAAAATTGAAGCAACTCTATTGGATATTTTAGTTAGTGATAAAGAGATAATATAATATAATATATATATACATATCTAAACAAGACTAACCAAATACAGACTATAACTCTTTTAATTATTATTATTATTATTATTATATCTCTATTATATTCTAGTAACAGCACCACCTGGGGAAGTTTCTGTTCTGGCAGTTAAAATTTCACAACCATCTTCGGTAACCAATAACATATGTTCAAATTGAGCAGAAGGTTTACCATCTTGAGTAGTTGATGTCCAATTATCTGGCCAAGTAACATCTTTAAAAGTACCAGCATTAAGCATAGGTTCAATAGTGAAAACTTGACCTGGTTTAGCAATACCAATGGCTTTATTCCTAGCATAATGCGGGATATTTGGTTGACAATGAAACAATTCACCACAACCATGACCACAATAAGTACGAACAACAGAACAGTTGTTTTCATGGGCATGTTTTTCAATAATGTTACCTAATTCTCTAAATGCAATACCTGGTTTGACATATTTAATAGCCAAATCAAGACATTCTCTAGTGGTTTCAACCAAATTAACTAATTCAGGATTAGCTTTAGCCTTGTCACCAACATAATAGGTTTCATTAAGATCAGAATGGAAACCAAGGTAATAAATTGTGACATCTAAATTAACAATATCTCCATCCTTCAACTTGGTTTTATCTGGAATACCATGACAAATGACCTCATTTATAGATGTACAGAATGATTTAGGAAAATTATAATAGTTTAATGGAGATGGGTAAGCATTTCTTTTGATACATTCTTTATGTAAAATTGCATCCAATTCATCAGTAGTAACACCTGGTTTAATATGACTAGCAGTGATATCCAAAATTTCTCTTGAGATCTTGGCAACTTTTTTAATTTTTTCAATTTCCTTTGGAGTTAAAACTGGAATCTTACCAATTCTATCATTTTTAATCTCACTAATTGGTTTACCGTTTTTGGCATAATCTGGTAATTTGATATGTTGAGGAACAGTTCTTCTTGGTGATAACGGATAATGTGGTCTTAAATCACCAGTGTATTGGAAAGTTGGGTATGGGATATATTGATCTTCCCCATCTTCCAGTTTATGAATACTTTTATGAGTAGTCCAACTTGAACGGAAACAACTTTGATCACAAAATACATTTGAAACTCCTTCTTTCAAACAAACGGGACATTTCAAAGCAGATTCGGTTTCTTTACCACAAAGTGGAGAAGCACAGATAGCAGTCATTATTAATGTAATTTCTATATTAATGATCTATAGCTAAAAGAGAGAAGACCCAGCAAAAAGAAAAAAAAATAAAATAAAATAAAAAAAGAGGAGCTTATGCTTAGAATAAATTTTTCTCTTCTTCTTCTTGTTCCTTTGAGAAATATACTGAAAAAATTTTTTTTTTTTTTTTTGTTTTATCTTAGTCTTTTTATTTTTTTTTTTTTTTTTTTTTTTTTCGTTGTTGCAATACGACACACTGTGGCAGCACAAGCTAGGCCGATGTTTCTCGTATTACCCACCATCTGGGCTTATTTTTTTCACAGACACTCCAAGATCTTCTGGGCCGAAACTTAATGGTAACAAGTCATGTAAATAAACCTTAATAAATTGATCCTTATCATTGAACATAAACACTGGAATATTTGGAGCAAATTCTCGAATAAATTGTCTACATATCCCACATGGAGTAATTGGTTCTTCAGTATCTCCAGATATAGCTATTACTTTAAATTGTGTATGTCCTTCACTCTATAGAAACATGTTAGTATTCTCTTTAAAAAAAAAAAAAAAATCTAAGCAGAATAATTGAAATTACCTGATAAACATACCACTGCTTTGACAATTGCCGTTCTTTCGGCACAGATTCCTGCTCCGTATGATGCATTTTCCACATTTGCTCCAGTTATTAACTGACCTGATTCTGTTAAAATCGTGCAACCAACACTGATATTCTATAGTTAGTACCAATTTGCATGGGTAAAAGGGAGTTTGTTGAAATAATAATTAGAATACATACTGAAACTTGGAATACGGACAATATGCTAATGATTTCGCTGTAATCGTGTTAGTAAAAGTCCCTTAAAAATTTTAGTTACTAACAATACATACCTTTTAAAACACTCTCTTTCAACTTGACAAATTCATGGTCAGTTATTTCTTTATGATCTGTGTATTTAGGAATGGTCATTGTTGATAAGCAACTGGGGGAAAAAAAAGGAAAAGAATGTGTAGCCAACAAGTCGTGTGAATTTTCGATTTTCAATTTTCAATTTACAGCGATTTTGGTGGCAAGAAAGAGACTTGGTAGAAAGAGAGAAATAAAAATATTCTACAAAAAAAAAAAAAAAAAATAATAAAAAGTTGATACCATGAAAGTAACCACTGACGTGAGAATCCCACCAACAACACAACACAATACAATACACTTGATATAATCACCATGGTTACATTAGAAGAATTGGAAAATCAACAGGGAGAAGATGTTATAGATCAAGAAATTTTAAACTCTTCAACATCAGACATAATCAATAGAACAAAACTATTGGACAATGACATTAAAGTTATGAGATCAGAATCACAACGTTTAACCCACGAAAAAACGGTGATGATGGAAAGAATAAAGGACAATCAAGAAAAGATTAATAATAATAAACAATTGCCTTATTTGGTAGGAAATGTGGTAGAATTATTAGATTTGAATGCGGAAAAAGAAGCAAGTGAACAAGGTGCCAACATTGATATTGATGCAGCAAGAGCAGGAAAATCAGCCGTTATTAAAACCTCAACTAGACAAACCATATTTTTACCAATGATTGGTTTGGTTGACCCTAGTAAATTGAAACCTAATGATTTAATTGGTGTTAATAAAGATTCTTATCTTGTGTTGGACACCTTGCCTTCCGAATATGATTCTAGAGTTAAAGCGATGGAAGTTGATGAAAAACCAACAGAAGATTACTCCGATATTGGTGGATTAGATAAACAAATTGAAGAATTAATTGAGGCAGTGGTGTTACCAATGAAACAAGCTGAAAAATTCCAAAATTTGGGAATTAAACCTCCAAAGGGTGCATTAATGTATGGTCCACCGGGTACCGGTAAGACTTTGTTGGCTAGAGCTTGTGCTGCACAATCAGGTGCAACTTTTTTGAAATTGGCTGCTCCGCAATTAGTTCAAATGTTTATTGGTGATGGTGCCAAATTGGTCCGTGATGCATTTGCATTAGCCAAAGAAAAGGCCCCAACGATTATATTTATTGATGAATTGGATGCCATTGGTACCAAGAGATTTGACTCAGACAAGAGTGGTGATAGAGAAGTCCAAAGAACTATGTTGGAATTATTGAATCAATTGGATGGGTTTGGATCTGATGATAGAGTAAAAGTTTTAGCAGCTACAAACAGAGTTGATACTTTGGATCCAGCATTGTTGAGATCTGGTAGATTGGATAGAAAAATTGAATTCCCATTACCATCAGAAGAAGCCAGAGAATCGGTTTTGAAAATTCACGCCAGAAAATTGCATTGTGACAACAATTCTGTTAACTGGAGAGAATTGGCTAGATCAACAGATGAATTTAATGGTGCACAATTGAAAGCTGTGACTGTAGAGGCCGGTATGATTGCATTAAGAAATGGTAAATCAATAATCAAACATGAAGATTTCGTCGAGGCTATTGGTGAAGTCCAAGCTAGAAAATCCAAATCTGTCAATTTCTACGCTTAAATGGCATGGAGGTTTATAATATATGTATATGTGTGTATATTTAAGAAATGGAAATAAAACGAAAAAAAAAAAAAAAATAAAAAACAAGAATGCCACTAACAAATAATAAAATAATGAATATCTCCTACTTAGCAACAGGTTTACCTGATTTTTGCAATTCTTCTTTTAACTTAGCAGCAAATTGATCCTGTGTATCATCATCATCCCAATCTTCTTCCCATAATGTCTTTTCATCTAATTTCTTGCCTTCTCCTGACCATTTAGAATCATCTTCTGGGAAATCTTCAAATTCATCATCTTCTTCCAAAGTTTTAATGATGTTTTTTTCTTCTTCAGTAACTGGAGCAGTAGTCTTGGAATCTAGTTCGGTGAAATCAGACATGATTAATATTAATTTGAGCAGGAATTAGTTGATAATGTTGACTATAAATGATATATTGCCACTTTGCTGCGTAATCATAATTTTTTTTTCTTTTTCTTTTTTGGTTACTCTGATTCTCAACAAAGCGACAAAAAAAAAAATGCGAAACTCTATGGGTAAATATTCTTATGGGTTTGACAAAGGCTCTAATTTCGGCGTGCAAAGTCGCACGTGATTAATCCAATTTCAATTAATCTTTATCACAAACAATTGTAACTGTGTATTAGAGTTTACAAGGTTGATTCTGTACAGAATGAAGGCAGTGTTTACTGCTTCTTAGTTATTAGGTAATCCGTTTCTTTGGGATTTTTCATTTAATATTTGTTGAAAATCAGTAGTAAATTTGGAGGTGTAAAGATTTTCCTAGATGTGCACAGAACGAAGTTTTGTGGCAAGTATATGCAACCGCTATTCGTGGTGGACATATCCCAATAACTATAATTAACGCCTTCGCCAAAGGATATTAAACCTTTTTTTTTTAAAGTAAAAACAATAATGACATCGCTTTGTAAACAGAATATTTTTTTCACCATAACATAAATTAAGAATAAGACATTGCTCACTAAATACACAATTACAATTAAGCTCAGGAAAAATTCTCGAAGGATAGTTTTTTGACTCGAAAAGGTTTGTTTTTAGAATTCTTAAATTTGCATTGTTGTTGAATCCTATCATGACTTTCAAGCAGGATGCAAGAGAAGCATTTGGTGGTTTATCAATTACTGACAAGCTACTTCCGGTTTTGATTATCCTTGCCATCATTGTTGGGGTGTTGATTTCTGTTTATGCACCTTCAAGTGGCGATGCTTTTGATGGGGTACAAGTTGTCGGTGTTTCTGTCCCTTTAGCAGTTGGTATGATAATTATGATGGTACCTCCATTGTGTAGAGTTGAGTGGGAAAATTTTCATAAGTTTTTCAAAAGGAGTACATACTTACGCCCAATTTTGATTTCTTTATTTTTGAACTGGATTGTATGCCCGTTTATCATGCTTGGTTTAGCATGGTTGGTTTTGTTTAACCATGATGAGTATAGAATAGGTATTATTATGATAGGCATTGCCAGATGTATTGCCATGGTTTTATTATGGAATGAAATCGCTTTAGGTGACAATACCCTCTGTGCCGTACTCGTGCTTTTAAACAGTTTACTACAAGTTGTTTTGTATGCCCCTTACCAATTGTTCTTCTGCTATGTTATTAGTGGTGATCCCATTCCTGTTAATTCAGGGGTTTCATATTCCCTTGTCGCCAGGAGCGTTGTTTTCTTTTTGGGTATTCCACTTGTAATTGGCGTCGTCATAAGGTTTGTTTTGCGTTACTTTAGAATGTACAACAAAATCATGCCAATTATAAGTCCGTGGGCATTGATTGGTTTATTGTATACCATTGTTGTGATATTTATTGACAAGGGTAAAGAGTTTATTGAGGAGATTGGGACGGCTTTCCTTTGCTTCATTCCATTGACTTTGTACTTTATCATTTGCTGGTTTGTTACCTTCTTTACTTTAAGATGGGTTTCCGGACCCCGTAAACCACAAGGTGATGAAAATACCAGATTATTATGTGGATGTGAAGAAAAGATAGAGAAACATCCTAATAAATGGAAGAAAGGATGTGCTGCCAACTATTCCCAAATTGTTACCCAAAGCTTTACAGCAAGCTCAAATAATTTCGAACTTGCCTTAGCAATTGGGATTTCCATTTATGGTTCTGGAAGCAAACAAGCTATCGCAGCAACATTTGGTCCATTGTTAGAAGTTCCAATATTGTTGCTTTTGACTTTTGTTGCTAGGTACTTCAGAACCAAATTCATTTGGTCAGATGTCGATGTCGATGTAGAAGAATAAGAAATAGGAGCACTTATATATATATAATTATTTATTGGCAGTAATGCTGATGTAGATAACTTTACTATATGGAACTTGACACAAAGGAAATATCCCTATAAACGTATTCAAAATATGGAATAAATCATAAAGAAACCAAACAATTTATTAATACAAAGTACCAGGTACCAGGGTGACCATATTGAATTTAGCGATGTATAATCGTTATTGGTTGTAAAGAATCACAGGAAGATACTAACATCTTAAACTAATTGCTCTGACACAAGCATATCACTCTCGTACTTGTTTATACTTGTGCTGAATTTCCTTAAAGTTATTTCTAAGCTCAAGGTACCCCATATGGATTTTCCCAACAAAATGATCTGCCAATCGTCTGTCATTATCCAATCTTGATAAGTATGCTCCACATCCATCACAAACTTGTAGTTTTTGTTGTGACGTTTGTCCAACATTTTCTGTGATCTTTCGAGCCTGCTGACTAAGCTTTTCACGGTCTCGACATTTCTTCTCCAACTCAATTGAATACTCTAGGACTTTGGATGATTGACTCTTTTCGATTAAAAAATTCAACTCCTGTACCATTAACCCAATTTCCACATCGAGATCATCCAACTCTTTTGTGACCTTTGCAATTTTTTCTTTCTCTTCCCGTGTATGTTGCAATCGAAGTTGAGCATTATGAATATTACGGTCCAAATCCGACACATATTGTGATAGTTGTGTGTAATAATCATACTCTATATCTGGGAATTTTTCTCCAAGTTTTTTGGTTCGATACTCGTATTCCATCTTATGTTTCTGTAAATGTAGATTGGGACATTCTCCAAGATCCTGTTTGGTACCAACAAATAAATCGTGAGGACAAGTTCCCACCAAAAATGCTCGGCACACTCTTGGAGATGTCATCTCAACATCCATCCTTCTTATAAGAGATCCATTATCTCTTCCCATTAACTGTTCTATTCGTTTTCGTTGCTCTTCAGCCATATTTGATGTTTAATCTGTTTGTATTTCTTGGTTAAGTAATGGATGGGGCTAATGTATAAATTTTTTTTTTTTTTTTTTTTTTTTTTTTTATGTAGTTTACGTTACCTGTTTGGTGGAGATGCGCGGTGCTCTCGTTCTAGCAACAGTATACGGTTGGAGATTATGTCCAGATTGCATTATAAATTGAACATACATATACACAAGCTATACTAACTAACTTCTACAATTTGTGAAAGACGTAAATTCTCCTGGAATTGATCTTGATCTTTGATAAACTTGTCAAGATTGTTCGTTAACCAGTTAAGAATCACAAGTAAACTATCACTACCAAAGTCATATTGTCTAACATTTGCAGTAATATTTCTTTCATACTTCTTGTACATCTTGATAATTTTAACCATTTCAAATTGTTCTTCTTTACAGAACTTGACAACAAGATTTTCATTAAAGTTATTCTTGAAAGTAATACTTAAAGGAAGTTCAGGGTAACTTTCTGGAACATTTAACATAAGATCAATGCTTCCATTCTGTTTCCAAAGCTCTGGCGCTGAGCCCTGTAATACTGGAATTGTAACTTTATAGTTTTCCTCTCTGAACAACCGTACTGAATCTTGCAATTTAAGGCACATTTCATCAACCAAACGTTTCCTATGTTCTCTAATTTGAGGAGTTATACGGGGTTTGGGTTTGTATTTAGTTTTTTCCGGCTGTTGTTTCTGCTTAGATTCTATTTTTGGCTTCTCCAATGGTTGTTCCGGTGATTTAGGTTTTTCGAGTTTCTTTTTGGCTTTGACAAACTTGATGGTATCTTTCTTTTCTTGTTTTAGGAATAATTCTAAATATTTATCCAAAGTCAAGACCATCGAGGCTAAACCAATGCCATCTACCAATTCAATTTCATCATCCTTAATGATGCCTTGAGCAATGTCAACTATTCTCGCAAATCCAATTTCGATATTCACCGCAAAGCCTCTAGGTATTTCATCATTTAGAACAACGATTCGAGGTCTTTGTGATTTTTCTTCAGGGAATTTGGCAGGAATAGTGAGATTTATCTTTAGTTTGTCCAAATCATAAGGAAATTCTGGATCAGATGGTTTTATCACAAGGGACAAATATATGGAGGCATCAGGTTGGTGTTTCACAAACTCTAATAAATATTTTTGTAAATATGACAATCGGGCATGGTTCTTGTAACCCTTGAAATAATCCGGCTCAGCTGTTTCTTTATCCTTGACTTCCTTGATGATGGTTCGCGATGGTGACCCGTTGATAGTAACAGGTTTGCATGTACGCATTAACTTAGAAATTTGTAAAAATCTAAGTGACTTTGTTGGATCATTGTTTCGACGACTCATCTTGAATGCTTGGTGATTGTAGATGCTGTAAAATTTTCGCCTTTTCTGCTGCCTTTTTATATCTGGAACAATTTCGGTTTTTATTCCTTTTTTTTTTTTTTTTTTTTTTTCTCCCTTCTTGTTGTCTTGTCGTGTTTACATTTTATGTGTGACTAATCGTGACAATATAAACAAACATGAAATTAGATATAGTCAAGCGTACATTCAACTATGCAGTGGTCAACAAACCATCGGGACTAATTTGTACACCTACAGGGCCAAATAATATTATTGATGCTGTTTCTGAGGAATTCAAGCAATTTCTTCCAAACGTCAACTCATCGCAGTTCAGAATTGTACAAAGACTTGATAGATTCGTTACAGGAGGTCTTCTCATCGCAAGAAATAAGAAATGGGCAGATAAAGTAAGGAGGTCATTTTATGGTAGTGGAAACCTAAAACTTACTAGAAGATACGTGGGGTTGATTCCACTTGAAAAGATACCCAAGACAACCATCGGTATTATAGAACATGAAATCGAAGCACTTGAAAAAGATTACCGAGGAAAACGTGAACAGGAACATCCTCGAAAGATATTGAAATATTCTGCAAAAACACATTATCAGTTATTACCTTCTTTAGCAAGGACTCTCGAAGGCGATTATCCTGTGTTTAAGCTGGGTCAGGTTGTTCCTGCGATATTCCAACTAGAAACTGGAAGAAAGAACCAAATAAGGGATCACGTTTTACAAAAATTCGGAGTCCCATTATTGAATGACGATAACTTTGCAGACTTCAAATTCAATTCCGAACAGCCTAAAAATGTTAATAGTACATTATTCAAGAATAATCAAATTGGTCTTCATTCAGGGTTATTGATTATTGACAACAATGAAGTTTCCGAAGAAATCCTTTTCCCTATGAATGATATAAGAGATCAAGAATTATGGGGTACATTCATTGATGAAAATGGTGAGTTTATTAATCCTATTCGTAATGCATTGTTAAATTTCGAGTATTAGGTGACATGTGGAATTCAGATTTATCTTTTTAATCGAAGTGTTGGAATGTATAACAACGCTAATCCATAACATGCACCTGGGGGCGATAGATGCAAATAAAAGGAGTTAATTTAACTACAGCTCATGTAAATAGTTCTTGTTAATATACATACTAACAACGATGAGGGGTATGATTCTGATTCTTGGTATTGATTATTGTATCCTATAGCAATAGTAGTATTGAAGATGATTAGTAAATTGATGTTACTATGTTCTATTTTGAAGCTGATCGAGAAACTCTGAATTAAAAGAGATGTTTATATTGAAGGTGCATGATGAACACTTCTTCTACAAAAATATGAAGATTTAATTGTTGACACACTAAACGGCACATCGATTACAAGAGAGGACAATGAATTATCTTGCAGGAATATGTAATATAGCTTGTGGAAAATCTACTTACACTGTTCAAACTGGTTCCAGAATTACTGTTTCTTTTGAAGGCGTAGTTTATCTTTTTCTTTTTCATAGAAAACTGAAATTCATTGTTATCCTGTAATTGCATTCTATCCTCCTCAATTCATGTCATGCACTTTAAGAGACATGGATATATTCTTGCACAATCTGAACTATAAACCCACTTCTTTTTATTTTTATTTTTTTTGGCTCAAGTAAAAGATATCAAGAAATTCAAAATTAAAACAATTGTATAAACACATTGATATCCATGTAATTGTTTTAATTTTCCTTCCGTACGAGCATTAATCATATACTGTATTTGGTTATCAACTTTTCTCTTTTCCTCCCTACATTATTTCACTGAAAGGAGACTGACCATCCCCTAGACAAAATTGCACATTTCAACATCAAGGGAGGAAAACTATCTACGGAAGCACTATAAAAACAACAGATCCTTTATTTTTGATGAAAAAAAATTTTCTCTTTTCATGAATTATACCATATATAGTATATTCATACAACATGAATTCAATGTTAGGACTCTTGAAAAATGATCACGATTTAGTTTATGGTAATGGTAGTAGTGGAGGTGATTCTTCAAATCTTTCCCATGAGGTTGTCGCTGGTGCTGCATCGTTTGCAGCAACCAAGATGTTTGAGGATAGACAAAAAAAAAAGGGACTTCCAGTTAGTCATTCGATTGCAAAAAAAGCACTCAGCAGTCTTGCTGGCTCAGAAATTGACAAGATTTTTGAAACCAAAGGATTGAATCACTTGGATAAGGCCAAAACCAAAAACGAAGCAATTGACAAGGTAAGACAGAACTACGATGAAAGCTATGGCCAGCAAGATGAATGGTCCCCAGACTTACAATCTCCAATTTGGTAGATTGTGTATTTAATTTTAATAGGTTTGAGTTATATTTTATTCAATTCATGGCAAATTCTCATGCCTTAAAATCGTATAAACACGTACTTATTACATATGTTATTAATAATTAATTATATCGCTATTAACTCTTCCTTGTTGTCCTTAAGCCCAGTTACCCAATACGCTCATTAACAACATACCAACAATCAAACTGAATAAACTAGCACAAGTAATCCAAAAAGAACTATTAGCTAAATTTCCGTGCAACCAGTCATGAGACCACATTTCAATTAAACCAGTCCAAAGCAAAATACCAGCAGAAAAGGAGTCCAAGGTTCCTAAAGCAATAATAGTGGCAGGGTTGTTTCCGTTGAATTTGTTCAATACACCAATACCAATGGCCATACCAATTGGGGTAATCAAAGAAAAGGCGGTTGCCATCAGTAATTTGACTGACATCTTTGCATTTTCAATTCCAACGATTCTTGATCCCAATGCTAACCCTTCAAAAAATTGATGGAAAACAATGACAATAAATAAAGTAATAAAGAAAGAATCACCAGCCACAACAAGAATAACCCCAATAAGAACTGAGTGAAAAAGAATACCCGCTTCCATAACCATCACGGAAATTTTATCATTAACAGAAATACCATGAGGAGTATATTCCGAACTTGATACGTCAGCAATTTCTTTTTCGTCAGCCTGGGAGGAGGATGGTTCAGATTCAGTGGACTTGACTCTGTTTTTAAGCACTCTATGAGCAATATATTCCACAAGGAACGCAATTAATATACCAGCCATTGTGATAGCTCCACCGGTTCCTTCATATTCAAGATGCAAACAAGTGTTACTCCACATCAATTGCGCATGAGTAATCAAGTGGACAAATACAGTGGAGATAATGACACCAGTACCAAATTGTTTGATGATAGTAATGATAATACCATCTGTGGATAATTTAAACCAGGAGTGCAAAACGATAGGACCAAATGAACCAATTGCAGAGGTAACCAATATAACAAACAACAAACCAATTCTCAATGAAATATTGTAATCTCTATCAACCCTTTCACAGGTTTCTGAATCAGCACTTTCACCGACACAATGTTCAACACCAGCATGGAAATGACAATTTTTTCCACCAGAAGAAGTCTCGGTGCTTTCCAGATCTTCATCTAAAGAAACAAATTGAACCTCGTTTCCTTGGTAAACACAAAAAACATCTGAATCATGACTATGACATTCTTCATAACTAGTTGGTGCAGTATCAGTGTTGGTTGGAGCTGGAACAATTGAACCTTCAACACCGTACCCATTAATACAATATTGAACGGAGTCATGGAAGTGACAATCAGTGACGGCAGTTGTTTGTACGGACACAGTTGAATTGGATACCGAAACAGAACTACTGGTAGTAGTAACTTGTAGTTGTCTTGTCGAGGTAACATAAACAGTTCCATCTGTCTGGGAAGTAGAAGTAGGTAACCTGTAGTTTCTGGTGGAATAAACGGTAGTTGTTTCAGCTATCCCTTTAGCGATGAAAAATGCAACAAGAGGGGCAAATACTTTCATGGTTTCTTTTTTAGATTATGTTATAACCAAGCTGACTAAAGAAAAAGAATAGTAATCTTTGAATAATAATAAAAAAAAAAAGGAGATTTATCAACAGCTTTGTTGATAGGAATACTTTTATACTTGGTTTATCCATACCATGCCAATGCCAAGCTTTAATGCTTTCCTGCTATAACCACTACACTCTAGAAATAATTTAATTACATCTGTAGATTCTTGGCAATTAATTTACAGTATGTAGATGAGTATTATAAAGCAAGAAATTGAAAATTTGACTTATAGATTGGCACGGCATTGATGATAACTACAACAGTCTAATTTGCCAAGATCATCAGAAAAGAAGCAAAAAAAAAAAAAAAAAAAATAAACGGAAAAAAAAATACATCTGCTCATCTCAGATGCAAATTTTGGTACCCGACACTCATATTTCCAAAGTTTTGCAGTATATTCGAGTTAGCCAAGAAAACATTTCTTAAATTACCACTTCAACAGTAATGGTTACGTAAATGAAATGCAAGTAATATATAAACTAGTTTGACGTATTGTAATTTTCTTTTTTTTTTTTGATGTTAAGTAATTAAATAATCATTTCTGACAGTGTTCTCCACATTAGTTAAAGTTTTCCTTACCTAAGCCACAAGTCGACCCTTAAAAGAAATACCAATAAAAAAAAAAGAGATGAAATTTTCCATTTTAGCCTTATTATCTATCGCAGTTGCTACTCCAGTCACTGTTACTAGAATTGTTGATGCTTCTCCAACTGGATACGATTGGCAAGCTGACTGGATCAAGACTTTCCCTATTGCTGATTCATGTAACTCAACCCAATTCAATCAATTGGCTGAAGGTATGCAAGAAGCTCAAATTTTAGCTGAACATGCCAGAGACCATACTTTGAGATACGGTTACAAGTCACCATTTTACAGAAAGTATTTTGGTAACGAAAGTGCTACTGCTGAAGTCGCTGGTCACTTTGATAATATCGTTAATGCTGATAAAAATGGCACTTTATTCCATTGTGAAGACTTGGATGGTAATTGTGTCAATGATGGTTGGGCTGGTTACTGGAGAGGTAGCAATGGTACTGATGAAACTATTATTTGTGAGCTTTCTTTTAATACCAGACGTTATTTGAGCCAATTGTGTTCTCAAGGTTATACTGTTTCCCAATCTCCAACCAATCTGTTCTGGGCAGGTGACTTGGTCCATAGATTTTTCCACCTCGAATCCATTGGTAACAATATTGTGGGTCATTATGCTGATTCATATGATGAATGTCTTGAATTTGCTACTACCAATGCTACCTATTCTGTTAGAAATTCTCACTCCTTGATTTACTATGCTTTGGATGTATATGCTTATGATATCACTGTCCCAGGTGAAGGTTGTACCGGAGATGGCATCACCTATGAAGAAAGTGATTTTGCCACTAAAGAAGTCGGTACTAGCGATAATGATGGCGATGATGATGATGATGATCACGATCACGATCACAGTGATGCATCTTCTGCTACTACTTCTGCCACTTCTGGTCAAACTGCTACTAGTGCTGCCGCCGCTGATGCTCATTGTCATACCCACTCTGATGGTGAGGTTCACTGTTAATTTCATTTTATGTAATTTATTTTGGCATGTTTATTAAAAACCGTTACTTTTTAATTTCTATTTATCTTGCAATAAAATGATTTTTTTTTTCTGTTTTTTAGAATATTTTTAGTAATCAAACCAACCATTGTATCATCGGTGTTACAGTACAAATGCCGAAAATTTTTCTCCAAGGCTTTGACACCTGGGATTGTTTTTAGTAAAGCCTGGAATGGGCTTATTATTGGTTATTGAGCCCCCACAAGCCCCCCACAAGCCCCCCACGAGAGGAGAAATTTGTACTGTATATCTTCCATCGTGTGACAATCTGTTAATTTTACACGAATTTACAAAACCAAATACGTTCGAGACTTGCTCTTTTGTAAGTTTATCAACATTTACAGTAGCAACGACAACAAAGAGATTTTTTTTTTTTCCTTTAAATTCCAAGAATAATTGTCGCTCACGTCATTATGTGGGGAAACAGATAATTGGGAAAACCCTAACATGTGTGATGATAATACAGCTCTTCGTAGGAGTCTGTTATTGAATGTAATTTCATCTATGAATGATATCAATACATTAAGCACCTATCGATGTTTTATATACTAAGTCCTTGACCCCAAAGCCTTGCTGATTATTGTGTACAGGATAATTTTGATTATGTAATTTGTTCTTTTATTTTTTTCGGCATTACTGTTGGATGACGAAGTAGGCTTACGTTTATCGCACAAAATTAGATACTCTAATTGTGTGGGCACCAAACCAACTGAAATTCACACGAATGGAGCGATTCCCCTTATGAATTATACAGAAATAGTTGTGGACCTGAATCTGTAAGTTTTTTTTTGTTGTCTTCTATAATTTTTTTTTATCTTTTGACATACTTTTCTTTTCTTTTCTTTTCTTTTATATACTTTACGCTAATCATCATCACCATATAGTCAAGAGGTAATGTCACTCAAATATTTTAGACTTAGAAGACTTAGACTACCTCTTCTAGCATTATTTGCTCTAAATATTGTTTGGTTTACCTACTACCAGGTTAAGCTATCGTCGACTTCCGATGAGATACCATTGCATAACATAGCCCTCGATTCGAGCGATCCCTTGGCAGAAATTTCAACCACAAATGCAAATTATGCCGAAGCAGTAGAAGAGTTGATGGCAAATATAGCTAAACCAAATCTTGATACTACTTACAATCTTTTGAAGGCAAACACTGATCCAATATTCCAGGACCCAAGATTGACATATGGATTGGTTTTAAATCAACTTAACAAAGATTCTTCCGTTACTAGTATTCCGTTTCACTGGGCAGATTGGGTAGACTTATCCCTTTTGAATCATCAAATGAATAAATCCCCTGAAGAGAGACTCAAGTGTAAAGATATAATGACGCAAATACATCTTCAAACCAACGAAGATATAGAAAGATGTGCAAACGATCAACGTTATTTTGGATGTGTTGATGCTAAAGATTTGTCAAGTGAAAAATTAAAAGAATACGGTGTGACTTCACACGAAGACTTACCTGGCTTTATTCAATTTGAACATACAGTTTTTTCTTCCAATGAGTTTGTTAGAAACCTCCAAGCTAAGTCATATGTTTTAACGGAGATGACATTACCATATAAGGTTGTGTTTCTTAATGATTATGGTGATGACTTAATGTTGGATGTACATGAGGGAAGAATAGAGTCGTTGTTGGATAACTATCACAAATCATCTATCGATCCTATTGTCGAATTTGAAAAATTGAGACCACCAAGCACATACTTGTCACCATACTCTCCTGAACCAATAATACAACTTACTGACGATTTATTTAACTATTCCAGACTAGAGTTAATCAAGACAGCAGAGAAGATGAGAGAACAACCAAATTTGAACAAATTTGAAAGATCCTATTTAAATTCCATGTTAGCTTCTATTCAATCACGATACCCTCAAGATACAGAGAAACCATATTTTAGACAGGCCACATTGACTCTCACGCCAGAGAATTCCGATTCTGGTTGGCATTATGATTGGAGATTTTTCAATGGAAAGTTGAAAGACAAAGCAAGGACGGCAATTATTTTGGAGAGACTATTACGCAATTGGTTCAAGTTTACAGAAAAGCATGGGATAGTAAGTTGGATTGCTCATGGTCCTTTATTGAGTTGGTACTGGAATGGTGCTGTTTTCCCTTATGACAATGATCTTGATGTACAAATGTCTATAAAACACTTACTTAAATTGGGAGAATTATACAATCAGACATTGGTGGTTGAAGACTTGCATGAAGGATTGGGAAAATATTTAATTGATGTGGGAACCTATATCCACAACAGGGATATTTCACGCAATGAGAATCATATAGACGCAAGGTTCATTGATGTGGATACAGGTATTTATATTGATATTACAGGTTTGGCAATTGGTGAAGGGAGAAGATATTCCCGCGGACGAAAATCTGCCAAGATTCACGATAGAAGAAAACATTACTATGAAATTGATGACTTAGCACCTTTGAAATTATCGATGTTGAATGGCGTTCCTTGTTATATTAGCAACAAAGTGGTGGGCAATCTTAATACGGAGTATCGTGCAGGAATCAGAAGAAAATCATATCTAGATTATTATTTCTCAAGCAAATTGAATATTTGGATTCATGCTAAAACAGCAATGAAAGTGTTTGATGCTAATGATTATCAGAAGCACAATGGTGCTTTCAACAGATTGAAAATGAGAAAGTTGATTGATGAAATGACTGATGATCAAATCTTTGAAATGTTTGCTAAGGATCAAGAACTATTATTAGAGTACAGATTGGCATCTAGTGTACGAGAATTTCATGCCGAAGAACTCAAACATTTGATTACCGCTATAAGTCCATACAGAGTTGAAGACAATACTGAAATTACCGACGACTACAAAGAGATGTTGAAAGAGTCTGTCAAATTGCATAAGCCATTCAGAGAATCGTTGTTTGAATACGAAAGAATCAATGGTGGTTTGGATGACTTTTATTCTAGAACATTTAGAGAATTAGATACTATACCAGTTTCTCAATAAACATATCAAGATTCTTAATTTTCGTATCTTTTGCAGCCGTTAATATTATGAGAATATATTCTGATTTTTTTTTTTTTTTTTTTGCTGTTGTTCTTTTAGCCATATATTTTCCACATGATATTTTTGCTTCTTATTTCTTTTTTTTTTTTTTTTTTGCTATTTTCAAACAGGTCCAATGTTGTTGATGGATGATACTTGGAAGTCTAATAATGGGGTACACTCCGAGAGTCCTTCCCCAGTTCCAAGTTTGATAAACATAAGTAATACGAGTATTTCACTTTCCAGTATTGAACCACCATCTCATCCGACCACGAATATCAATTTAGAAATGTATGAGAGAACTACAGTTTCTGCTTCTTCTGCCTTGTCATCTAATTTCGGTTCGTTTACTTTTGACTTTGAATCCATCAATTTGGATAATGACTTTCAAATTGATATTCCAACTATTACCAATTCGGTTGTCGGTGGGAATGACGATTCGTTCAAGGAACCCAAATCAATTGAAAGACTATTCTTTGGATTATTCAAACACAAAAACGAGGTTATTCAATTGGATGAAGACGAAGCTACAAGGACACAAGTGTTTGGTGAGAAACAAGTGAGACGAAAGCATTCCTTGGCTTGTTTGAATTTTTTCAAAAAAGAGGACTATAACAATCAATGCAATAAATTACAAACCGCTCACTACCCAAAAAAATCTATATTAAAATCTAAAATTAATCAGAATTATACAATTGAACAATCGCAAACAAAGCTTGATGATTCACTTTCATTTTCCCAGTTTATGGATAAATTTGAACATGTAGAGTCGGAAAAAATTGGAAACGAACAAAGATTAAGTAAACTACGTTTGAAGCAATTGAGAGGCTACTACTCTCAATTAAATGGTTCATGATAGTACATTGAATACACAGAGTACCCTATTTCTTTGATAATTTTTTAGAAACTTCTTTCTGTTGCTCTAGATTCAAAAGGGATTGCTTCGTCTTTGTTCCATACCTATATCCAGTCATCTGTCCTGAAGAACCCAAAACACGATGACATGGTATAACAAGTGCAATTCTGTTAGCGCCACAACAATTCGCAATAACTCTACTATGGGTTCCTAAAGTTGATGCTAATTCCTTATAGGTTTTAGTGTCACCGGGCTTTATCTGTTGAAGTTGGTGCCATACTTTCTTCTGCAACGGAGTCCCGAAAATAAGTTCAAACGGGATTTGTTGCTCTACCTTAGGATTTGAAACTAGCTGCTGAAATTTCTTCACAGTATTAATAATCTCCAGATGATTCTGCTTCATTGTGGATAACGATTTAAGTTGATAATCCTTGACGCGTCTAAAGTCTGATACTAACATCTTTTGCATCTGAAATGTAGATGATCCAAAGGACGCGTAGTATAAAACACCTTTTTGATCCAACACAAGCATTGACTTAAAATCGATACTATCAATTGTTGTATAGTATAAAGTTTTCATTATTGATTTTATTTAGAAATTCAAGAACCAATATGTATCCATGTACTGGGATAAATATTAATGTCTGTTCATAGTGTATTTATATTCGCATTAATGTTGAGAGCAAAAAAAAAAAAAAAAAAAAAACAATACTAAAACGGTAATCTCCTATCAGTGTGTATTGTTTCGATTATTAAATGACTTACAGACAACAGCTCGTCTGATCTTCAATTTTTGGATATTGTTGAGTCAGAACTATATTAAAATAAGAGAATACCAATAAGTGCCCCTGTTAAACAGGATATAGTTATACATCCATTATAATACATGGATGGTAACATGAAAAAATAAACCAATCCCCATTCAATGTCGTTAGAGTACACGTCTAATCAAATGTTTAATCACTCTTGCTTTACGTCTTCTAAATGGCTAATTATGTTAAATTGCAATCAAGAACGCGGGCTTCTGATATTGTGTATTAGCATCCACTAACCCACCATCAACAAGATCACCATCTTTGAAGTATATTTTAAAATGTAATCTATTGACTTTAACAAGATCCAGCTCTTTATTAAATCAATGTAACCATTGTAAAAAAAAAAAAACAAAAAGACTGCTAAAAAGAAAATCCCAAACCAAGCCCCTGCAAACCCACAAGATGATTTAATGTTCCAGAATTTGGAGATAAAACATGAACGGGTAGTGTATCGATTCCAAAACATAGATACTTTACATACAGAATTAAGTGAACCAACCGTCATCATGAAAATCTCGTATCTATATGATAAAGTTAATTTTTGTTTTTGTGTATATGTAGTAGAGAATACAGTGAGAAAAAGAAAAATTCCATTTCATGTCTTTTGATACTTTGTATAAAAACGGTCTTGGATTTATTTAATATCGGTTATTTGTTCATATCCGTTAAGTCTTACTTCATGAAAGACGACTAA